>JAQGAJ010001236.1:0-10529 GCA_034689365.1 Liebstadia similis
TATACATTTTCTATAAAAATGCATAAAAATTAGTCTAAAATACTATAATAGTAGCGAAGATTTAAAAATTGATATGAAATGGCGCTTCTTTTGGGTCGTCATTGACTTTACATTTGAGACTTTGTTCGCCAAATATCTGATAATTTCGTTCACACTTTTGTATCCGAAACACTCTTTACTCTCCACTATTCAACCAATACTATAGTCAGTATATCACTGTTCATACATAGGACTCGAATTGAACTCAATCCCAGAATTACAGCACAACATCCGTAGAGCTCTGTCGGAGCCCATTGTCCGCACTATCCGTCTGTTCTTCTATTCTTCTCTTCATTCTTATTAATAAACATTCAATTAAAGCCATTTAAGTGAACAGAGATTCTCGATATTCACGATCTGATTGAGAATATAATATCAGTTCAATTAAATAGGAATAATTGAATGTCATTTGACGGATGATAACCACCGAATATTCGGCTTTCGGTATAAACACTACTCAAGACGTGTGACACTAAATGGTCAGAATCGACCGATTCTTGCGCGGAACGGTTATTCTTGAGGTATCACTGATTTGATTAACTCATAGTTAGATAAATATCGGAATAAAGTTTGCGAATCACATGAAATCAGTGGCAAAAGGTGTGAACGAAAACCGAGTCTTTTGTTGAAATTTATCGATCAGTTCAGTGAGAAAGTACTTCAGTCTCATAGCAACGCATCCGATATGATCTGCACATCTCTTGAGCACAAGTCTCGAGACTCAGACCATTGCTATTCAATGCGAACCATATTTCGTCTGAAAAACATGTACTGAAATGTGAAGCAAACTATGAATTCTTATCTTTAATTTTCGTTCACTTGTCTGACGAAAGAATACAAAAAATAATTCAATTCTTTAACCGTTAAAACAATTTAAAACATTTCTATCAATTCAATAAATACGATATTCGATAATCGGATTGTTTGGCACAAAATACTAGCTATAAATAATAGAATCGGATGATCGATGTAATTAGGGTCACCTAATTGAATGAATCAATTAGAATAAGTCGGGGCCGAACCGTCTAACCAACCAAACCCTAATGAAAAGAACGGCCGATAGAGTCTTGATTTTGTGTTTTGCATGTTTGCTGAGACTGACTTTGATTATGCTAATGGAATATTTTAAAACCCATTACTGTTGACATTAAGACAAAGGTCGTCTCATTAAAATTCAAATCTTCTTTGACAGAGCTCTCAAAACTATTTCATTTGATTCGATGGAAAGAAATTTTGTCTCTTTTTGTCACAAAATATGATCCATTCCTATGGATTCTAAAGTTTAGGACTAAGAACTGAATGAACACATCTATTGTCTGTGTCTTTACTATTATGGGCTTATTATGTGAACGAAAATACAGGTTTTGTCTAAAATGGGCTACTTTTCAGCTGAATTACTGATGTTTAAGACAAAGATTTTGGTCTGAGTGGGTGATAGTGATAGTGCATCAAAATTGTGGTCGATTTGATTTACATCGTATCTCACTTTTTATCTCAACTATAGTCTATAGATCATGATATACATGATGTTTAATCCATTAGAGCGAAGATTCTTTTATACCCGGGCTCTCATACATCAAAATTCCCACTGAAACAAATTTTCGAATAGATTTTTTTATTCGAGTTTATTCTCTGACCGTTCGCTATCTCGAGCTTTCTTTGTTGTCTCAAAACATATGCTAAACATTACATAAATTACCGATAAATAGCTTTCATATAAGGTTTCAGTCGACTAATTGTTTGATGAATTACTGTTTTCTTTCGGCGAAAGAGCTCTTTTGACACAAAACCCAAATGTGTTTATACGAAACACAGAGTGTTGTTAACAAAGGGAACCGAAACGCGATTCAGATTATAAAATAATTTTGCAAATTGTGTTTACAAAAGCATACAATAAGAGACGAGTCGTTCAATCAAAAGCCGAAACAACTCGAAGAACACGAAAACCTTTTTCATCTATCAATCATTCGATGCATATATAAAATAATTTATGATATTTTTTCGATAAAATAGCATTAACTCGAAAATAACTCGCGAATAGTAGTGAATTCGGCGAAAAAAAATTGTGTTTGAGTTTTAAATTCAATATTTTTTCAGTTAAACTAAAGTCATTGGAGCGCAAGATCACTACCAGACCTACCATTCCTACCATCCCTTCTATCCCTACCAGTCCTAAGCCAGTAGTGGAAAAACATATCAAACAAACCATTTTTTATTCACTGAACCGAAAATGAGAGATTCAGTGAAACATCTTTGCAAACGACCAGTAAGTGAATAACTAGCGACAAATCGGTCAGAAAGAGTGAGAGATAGCGACCGATTGTTCACAATTGTTCCCAATTCTCTGAGACAAGAATATTCTGTAGACAAACATAAATATGTGGATGAGATCATAATTTTAATGCTGTGTCGCAAACCATTGAACGCGACTAAACATAAAACTGTTTTTATTTATTTATCGGCTCTTTTGGATCGGAATAGCAGTCAAATGCCTGAAATGCGAACAATTCTTTCACTTTTTATGGCATTCCTCTGAATAACGAGAATAACGAGAAATCACATAATTTTGGTCGAAAAGAGAAACTTTTACTTTAAGTGAATAACAAAAGTGCTGTACATTAGAACAAATTAAAAATATATTAGTCTTTTCGTGTCTTATGTTTGGACTTCTGTCCACTTCTACCACATCTCGCACTTGACATCTGGATTCATATTAGATCCGATCGGACACTCGAAGGCCAGACCAAACTGGTCGAAGTTGGAGAGCGCGCCGTTGACTCTGTACTTCTCGGGCGAGTGAACGCCCCTCAAGATCTTGATTCTGACCTGAGTTGGAGTTATATAACGACACCATTTCTGTTAAGTTATTGAAGAAAAATCGAAATTCAATTACATTTTTGTTTTCTGATCGTAGACTTAATCTAATAATCGTTTGAAAGAATTCACTCAATGCCTGTTATGACTGACCTGAGCGTAGGACAAGAAGAAGAGCTGCTGAGGCGAGTACTGAGAGAAGTTAGGTAACAGTTTTATATCGTTGTAAACTTTCTTATTCTGTTTAATCAAATTATTAAACGCGTTGAACGAAGCCTTCAGACCCGCTATGTCTCCGATATCTTCTTCAAAAGTCTTCATTCCATCCAACTATTGATCGGATATATATCAGACATAAGTTTAGTCAATAATTTGTTAGATTTGTTGAGCAAAACAATCTTTCACTCAGTCCTCCGTCACTCGGCGTCAGTGATGGCCAACCAAGAGCTCTACCACTTCTAACGTGGGCTGAATCGAAAACTTAACTCAATTTTAGACTCGAAGTCATTTCCAGCGCAACCGTTGAGTTCCTATCATCTAATCTTAATTTGCTTTCATTTATTTTTATCTAAAGCACTGCACATCCAATAGTCTAATGGGTGGCCATCACTGGCTATTGATCGGCATATTTATCATCCGAACAAAAAGTGATGTTTTATTAATGATATGGCAATAAATGTCTTAAATGAATGGCTTTGACATACATTCATATCACTCGACTGATCGAAGTAAGAGCTGTATTGGTCGACAAAACATTTGGCTTTGGATAAAAATAATTTGATATTCGACTCATTCCATGGATCCAAGAGTTTCTCTTCGGAGTCATATCTAGGCATTGAGGCGTGAGATATCTCGTGACCAACAAACGAACCAATTGATCCGAAATTTATATAACTGTTCCGAACAATCACATCAAAGAGACAACAGTTATTGCCATTTATTCCGTTCACTGATTCAATGATTCAATTTATTTAATTTGTTTGCAACGGAGATCATCAGAGGAGCGATCGGCACCACTCAGGCATCAGTCAGAGCCTTAGACAGCAGTCAGAGCCGGCACAGACATAGACAGACAGACAGACACTCGACTCGATGGCCATTGAGACACACTTACGGCAGTTGTGCTAATCGTACTAATCATGGTATTTGTCAGGCATTTGCCGAATATGCTATTTTTGTGTGTCAAGAGCTACACGGGAAGGGAGTGCCGACCCGACTGGCCCACTGACCATCTCTGTTACCTTTAATTACATACGCGGGTCTATTACTGTCATAAAAGGGTGGATGAAGTAAACCAATCGGTAGGGCTTTGATCGGAGATAAATATATTAGAGTCAAGACATGAATAGTCTGTCCAATCGATTCAATGTCTGCTTATATGACACGAATCTGAATGACTACTCACTAATTAAATTGTCGATTATATCATAAGAAGCGCCGACATATAGAGGCGAGTGATCCCAATCATAAGTCTTGTTAACACTCTTCCCAACACTCCCTAAAAAGTGTTTCGTTGAGTGCGTCCACAAATTGATATAAAAGTCAATCAATTCTTGGTTTTCGCTCTTATTATTGAGAGACTGACAATAATATTAAGACATTGGAAGTAAAGCCACAAATGATTGATATATTATACCAAATTGTGATGGTATGAAAGGAACTGTTTGTCATCGAACAGCCAATCAGGATATCCAATATTGTCTTTGATTGCATCGACTTTTGCGATGAACTCATTCCCATTCTCTAACCATTGTTTCTCTCGGATCAGCTCAACGAACGACTCTTTCACTGTTCTCACAATTTCTTTGACCTGGAGTTTGTCTGTCTCTGTGAGGAAGGTCTTGGCGTACTTTCGGGTCAGGACATAAGGTAAGTGATCCTTCATTGGAGTCAAGCATTGCTTCCAAAGGCTTTTAGTCCTTTCATTAGATTGGATGTCATGAAAGGTTCGTTGGATTTCTGTACAAAAATATTTCTATCAGTAAGTGATTCGTTAGGAAAAGCGAAAACATATAAAAATAGAAAGTTTCGAATAAAATGATATCGTTTGAAGATATGACGGCATAACAAGGGTTTAGTATTTTTAATAAATGTTTAGTTGCCATCAAAAACCTGTTACAAAGGTTATTGTATCGATGGCTGAGGCCTGAGAGCGCTTTCATATGTTTCGGATCTCTCGGATCCGCAAAACCACTCATTTGTCAGCTTTTTGTCGACAGATAATTGAAAATTTAGTTCAACTTTCGCTGAGTTTGTGTTTAACTTTTCTCTCGGTTCGGGTCTAATGGTTCTGAACATAGGTTCGAGTAGTGAAACAATTTTTCAAAACATATCGCTTTCAGACTTTTCAGTCGAGATCTGATGAAAAATTAATTTTCCGATTGAGAACATACTTAACCTAAAAACTGTTGACTACCAGTCAAGAAGGCCAGGGTCTCGACGGCCCTCCAGTTTAGGTAATTGACAATTGTCTTCTTGTCTGTTCGGTTCAACAGAATCGACAGTCGGATGAGATAATGCATATCAAAGATGACATTCATGTTAGCGAACTCGTCGTAACTCAGATTGTGATGGTTTAGAATGCGAGCAATCATTTGTGTCCAATCGACTTCTGGTATAAGACATTTCAGACTTTTCAGTTGTCTCTCAATTTGGAACTCTTTTCCGGTACTCTTCTCTGAGATCTGCAATCAAACGAATGAATGAATGCTTTGACCATAAAATTTAGTATCGATTCGGACATCAATTCTCGAGCCATGGCTTCGAATGGGAAATAAATTTGAGAATAAAAGCCTATAAAAAGTGTTGAGAGCTTTGCTTTTCTTATCTTTGAATGTCAAACAATGGAATAAATTGGGAATACATTGCGGATCCGACTCTTGGAGTAGACTCTGGGATATAAATGATATCAAGTGTGTAATCAACAGATTTATTCCGTGTCTTATAGTATTTGTATTGACAGAGGACTGACTACTGCTTGAGGTTATCCGGGAATCGATACCGGAATTCATTGCTTTGTTACAAAAGTCAATGGATGTGACGATCGATACGAAGACATACCTTCGCCAGCTCTGACTCAAACATAATTATATCATACGCCATGTCAATCGTGGTATTGTCGGTCTGACCGCTCGGTTGGCCGTCCAATAGAACTGCCACGTCGTGTATATACTTGGCATAGGATGTGATGTCTTTGGCATAGATCTTGCGCTTCGGGTCCAAGAGTTTTGTGGGCGAAAGGATGAAAGAAGAGTGAGATATCTGAGAATCAAATGATAATTTATATTAATTATATCCGAAATGGATATTTATAATTGGACCAAATGGTTTCGCGTGATTTCATCGCGGGAATTGGCCATAAAATGAATGATCGATTGACATAAATTTTAGCAAATGTTAGCAAAAAGTCAAAACCATTTAATAAAATTACTTTTTTTGCCAACTCTTAAAATATAATTTCCTGCGACTCTTATTCCAAGAGTTATTGGACTGTTAACCGAGTGAAAGCCATAGCGGAAAATTGTTGCCAAACCTCTCTCTTCACAAATTCCTTCAATTAATGAACGAATTCTTCGAAAGAGATTTAAACCCGTATTACAAACGAAGAAAAATAATTGTAAATCTGGGCTTTCATTAGTGCTCTAATGGAATAATGCTGTTAATACATGAGATGAAAGTATCCAAAGTATCATGGGTATTTTAGGGTATGAAAGTCCAATTTTTTACAAATCGTTAGACAAGTATTTAATTTTGGTTTTGTCGCCCGACTCTCGACATCATTACTAATTTAAATTCCTTTTAGCAATAATGTCGAGAATCAAGGGTTTAAAACCTTTTATAAAAGCAAATTAAAAATTGAGTTCTACTTTAAAACTTCTCTACTTTAGAAAAGGGACAGTGGGTTATAATGGCTATCAAATTATAAAACATCATGGCTGTAATTTTCAAATTCTCTGACCACTCTTTAAGGTATATTGTTATGCAAACTCTTGTTTCTAATCTAATTTCAATTACAACTAATGAACAGAATTAAAGCCATAATTTTAGTAATTAAGGCAATTATAAACTTTTTTCGTTGACATTAATTATTTATAAATAATTGACTTAAACTGAAATTAAAATAAAGTTTTTTCCCCAAAAGAATATTCTTCTCTGAAATTCATTAATGAATTGATGTCTAATTGTTTTGAGTCTAAAAATGTTTAATAGGATTAAGTATTTGTGATAACTGTTTCTATGCTTTCTATTCATGTTATGCAAAGATCCGTTCATTTATTCCTCGATGTAATTCCCATTTGGGAACTACCAGTCGGTCAGTTTTAATTGTTGGGACCCTCGACAGGAAAGTCATTCTGAATGACAATTCCTGTCATGACTGAGGATCGAAGGATCGGTTGGTATTGACTGACACGAAATTGATATTTGCTCTGATCTGAGAGGAGATGAAGCGATAACTCGGTCTTTGGTTAAGACCCGACACAAAAAAATAATTTGGTTTTAGGCCATGAAATGTAAATAATTATAATCAAAGGAATAAATAACAAAAAGCGATCAAATATTTGACTTAACTTCAGTTGTTTAACGGACTTCTCGTTAATAACATAATCAAAAGAGAGTAAGACATCTGTCCTTATATTGGAAAAGAGATGGACGAAGGCGTCGATCCAATTGATCTCTTGGTCGGCAGTGCCGTTGACGAGAGGCCATCCGCCCATCGGTTCCAATCTCGACACCAATGGCTCGATATTCGACAAATCATTTTCTTTGCAGGTCTGATACATATTGATTGTCTGTTTAATGAGATCGAGTTCATTGTCTTCGACCTCCTGAGAGAGGACTGCATCCAAGTTATTATCGATTTGTTGTCTGAGTTTAACGAAATTGTCGTATTCGACGCCTCCGTTCGACATTAATTGAACCAAGTATTCCAACAAATGTGAGTCTTCCCAACGACCGCACGCGTAGTCGTAAAAGTTATCGCAAGGATTCAGTGATTGATTCAAATACCTCCTCATCTCAGATGATATTTCATAACATTCTTCAGTTAAGCACAACTTCTCCTTCGGTTCATAATATTCATACTCGTATTCATCGATGACTTCGTTGTTCCTAAACATGAATAAAACATTTGTAACAAATGGAAAAAAATCTAAGAATCGTTTCATTTATGAGATATTAGCGATGAAGAGCTCTTCAGAACCCTTGAAGTGATTTAATCCCCAAAACACTGAAAACTCACTCATTATCGTCAACACTGAGCGCTCGGATCGAAGAATTTGAATAATTTTTTTGCTTTAATGAGTTTGTGTTCAGAGACTCAGCCGTACTCTCAGTGACAAGTGTTGACCTACTTTTGCCGAACTTCTTATCTGAGCCACTCTTGCGATCAGACCCGAGCAGAGCGTTCCTATCCCTGCACTTCAGATGCTTTACTCTGTGCTCATAATTATTATTCCAAATCCAATGAATCCGAGCGTCACATGACATCTGATTACAACCGCGGCCAACATCTATGATATTGTGGTCGTTCTCCGAGAGGAAGGGCTCGAATATTGTTTGGTTAAGAGTTGTCATGTTTTTATTACAACCATTGAGACCAAAGTAAACTTTCACGGGTCTGAAGAGGAAAAGAAGTTTCGATCAGTGTTTGGTTGCGTGAGTGAACAGATCAGCACATATTAGCCAATCGAAGACACTCTACATTAGATTTGGTACAATTATCTAAGTAATACCTCTTGGCATCGATGAAGGATCCGATTTCAAAGCTCTTGTCATTCAAGTAATTAGACGTCAGGTCTATGGTTAGGCTCTTATTAGAGGGTTCATCAAAACTGAAGGCATTCTTCTTAATCAGACTTATTCGATGACCGGAAAGACTTATTGTCCTCAAAGAGGGTAACGAAGAGAAGGCGTGCGAACCGATTGTAGTGATGGTAGCGCTCACTCCCAGTCCGAGCTCTATATCAGTCAAATTCCTCTGAATGTTATTCGCGTTTCTCTCTTTGAAAGCTCTGAATTAGAGAATGACATATAAATTATTGTTATTTTCATTATTGCATTCCATTTAATCTTTATTTAAAGACAAAACATTTAATTAAAACTTTTGAATAAATAACGAAACGTTTATTCATTCGTAACATTAATAAATTAAGGACTGGGTCTCAGGTATGGACTATACCATTATGACTACCACTAGATGTTGAATACGTGCAGAACTAATACTAATTCAAACTAATATTGAATATAAATTTTAGAGTATATGACACTCACGAGAGATAAACATAAAGATATCCATAAAATAAATGTTTGGTTTTCCTCTTTATTACTGAAATAAGAGCACAAATAATAATTGTGCCCTTTATTGAGCCTTATTTTGCTTTTCTCATCATGGGATAGAACTAGCGTTGCCAACCGTCCAGGTTTTACCTGGACAATCCAGGTTTTGGGTGTCTTGTCCAGGTTCCAGGGCGACCCCAAACCTGGACGCTGAATGTCCAGGTTTTCATTTTCTCCATCAATCTAATACTAAAATTCGTGGTATTTAGCTGAGATTCATCAAAAAGTAATTCAAATATGATTTTAACCAAGAATTAAAGCTCATTAGAAATGAGTCATTACCCAAAGGTCTACATTTGGCGACACTTTCATTGAAGAATACTTTATAAATTTTTATTTTTGCTAATCTAACCCTCCATGGAAAAAGCAGACTTTTCATCCAACTCGAAAAGAAGATGGCAGAAACACGAACGCTAACATGCTAATTTTGTAGAGAAAAATAAAAACTGAAATAGATCATGTCCAGGTTTTGTCCAGGTTTTTCAAGGGGCTTTTCACCTATTGTCCAGGTTTCTTGAATTTGGAGTTGGAAACACTAGTTTAGTCGGAGGTTGGACTTCGGGTCAAATCAGTGGACACACACTTAATATAACAAGAAGAGGAAAACAAACTTTATTCACTTCCGTATGAATTAATCAGGATTCTAACATTTAATTGTTTATCAAGGTGAACAAGTATTTGTTTTGTTTAACAATAATACAATTGACAAAATCAAGAATGTATGAGCTTTTGACAGGAATTGTGACGGTTTGTCGCGTTTGAAACATTTAAATGACAAGGTTAAATTATATGCTTTAGTTTCAATAAATAACAGTTAGTAAATACTATTTATTGTATCATGCTATTTATAGTCCAATTCTATGAATATTCATTTATCCGCTTTAAAGGAAAATATTAGCGAAAATAAGGAAAATTATTTAAAAGTATCATGATTGAAATTTTGATAAATTTTCCTTGCAAATGTTAATAGAATTTGAGTTATTTTGTGGCACGCCCAAATCTTATGATCCACATTTTCCATGATCACATCGATTTTTATTAGTTTTGCCCACATTTAAATTTTTTAAATGGTTAAAGTTTAGATTTTAAATGATTATTTAGTCTATTTTGCATTAAAACAAGGGATGTCTACACTTTCTCTGTCTAGTGGTTGGGTTTAGGGGGGTATTTCCAGGAAGGGTATTAAGGGGGGATTTTGGAAAATTTTTTTCTCAAATTTCGCCTAAATCCGGTTCAAACCCTTAATTTAACTATATTAGGACTTAATTTAATATAATTTTGCCTTTTCAATGTTTTTTGGCAAAATTTGACTGATTTTACAGAAATTATATCTAAATTTC
>JAQGAJ010001237.1:0-10528 GCA_034689365.1 Liebstadia similis
GTATCTAAATTACAACATTTGTGTCGTACTTCTGGAGTATTGTCAGACCGTTTGGATGTGATATACGGTCACTGATTCGGTTCTCACTTCTTAGGCACATATCGTATGTTCTCTGCAAATGAGTGTAGACTTAAAGCCGTGCCGTATATGTCATCACATGATTATGAATAATGGCATCGATTGACCCGAAAATAGTTTTTTGTTGTTTGTCTGTTGAGTTGAGTCCCCATTCCTTTCGACACTTCTTCTCCGAACTAAATATATCGCAAAACTAATATATAGCGAGTTTGCGAATGTTTGGCTCAAGTATTGACTTTTGGCAGACAAACACCTCTCGGGTCTCATTTGTCACAATCGCTCCGACAATCGCTTCACTCTTCCCAACACAGTTTCCGTATTCAGAGCACAGTCAAGAATATTCCGGAGTCAGGAATAGTGGAGAGTCAAAGAATATTTCATTGGGTTTTGCGATCTCATGTCCAAGAGTTGAGATAAACAATTGGTGAGGTGTGCGATGTGGAGGAAGAGGTGAGACAAAAGGTGATAAATGGACGAAGAATTAAAGCCAACTGTGTTTTAAACACACAATTCATTTGATACCAAATTGAGAGCCACTTATAGTCTGAGTGCAAAGTCTTGTATCAAATAATTGGTCGAAAAAAGACTCGTTTTTGTGTTTTGAATTGAAATCGATTACTATTTTTTAAATCAGTAAATGTTTAGTATTTTTCGTTCAATAGATATTATTTTTGTTTCGTTTTTTCGCAAACTATTTATTTATTTGAAGTCTTGAAAAAGAATCACTTCATTTGTTTTATTTCTAAATTGTTTTGAAGAAAATATACTATATATTCAAACCCCTTATCCCGTCCTGTCTTCGAAGTCTGGCATACCTTCTAAGGAAAAAGACAAAGTGCTCTGAAATAATATCCAAAGGGGCAAAAATAAAGGTGAAAATAATAACGTACTTTGGTATGGGATGTGGACCCATGTCTTTGCCCATCACTGTTTTCAAGGTGTAGAAGAAAAATGAAAATAAAACTAAATTAAGCAAATACTAAGCAAATTGATTTGGACATTCAATACCATGATATAATTTTGACAATCCACAATTGGAATTTTTCATGTTCTTGAGCTGAAAAATGAAAATTCAAATCACAGATCATTTTAATTAAACATTCATTTATTGATCAAAAAAATATTTGGTATACATAAAAACAGTAATATTAGAAAATACATTATAATAAAAATAAAAACCATATTTAATAAATAGCATCTCAAGTAATTTGTCGATTCCGTTCAGTAGAAACAGGTAATAGAGTTTCATATATTCTTCGATTTGATTTTCGTTTGTTAAACAAGTTTGTTGTGTGATATGAGGACAGGTCTTCCAAACTTCAATCCATGTTTCGTTGTATTTCCCAATTATTTGTCCCATTTTATAATTTCTATCTTCAGCCAAGTTATCGAAGTTGAGCACCAATTGTGTCATATCGTAGTGGAGAGTAAGTAAGTTCTCAACTATTTGTGAATTTTTCATTTCTTCCATCTTTACTTCGAAGCGAAGGAACGAATGAACCAAATGTGGAAATACAGCGCTTTATATACCCTCATCTGACCTCGTTTTCTAACCTTCAAACTAGTTTGCCATCATTTTTTGATGACACTTTACAATCTATATCAGAGCTTTTTTGTAGTTCATTGGGGGACTGCTGGAAAAGCAATTTCTCACTATGAAAGAGCACATAGTTGTCAAGTATTAGCTTGTCAAATTTATTAATAAAGTATAACATGATTTCACTTTCACTGACAGAAAGAAGGCTCGTTCTGGTCTATACGAATAAAGCCAAGGGATGGTGAGTCGACTACCCCCGGGCCAATCACTACGTCCACAAAAACGTAACCACTTTTCAGGCCCTTTTGCCCCTAAATGTTATTTGGATGTGAATTTGTTGGACAATAGGGAGGCCGACAGGTCTGAGACATTTGGATATTGCTTTTAAACGCCTTTAGGTTTGAATATATAAGAAAATAAATGAGTATTTGTTGTATTTGTTTGACAGCAATATCAATGGTTGTTCTAATATATTCTGAACAGTGATCCGGATTGAAGTTCAAACTGATTGTGACAAATGATTTGCTAATACTTTTGCTCGAATGCCATACAATAGTCACATATGAAGGGAAAGTCATATATCGTTGTCGGCACTGGTATTGGGTATGGAAAGCAAAACAGTCTGACCTGACTTACATCGCCAGAGGAGTAGTGGAGCACAAAATAAAGTGATATAATCTCGCTTTTGATGCCAGACTCGGGAGTCGGCACTAACTCAGGACTAACTCAGGACTAACTCAGGACTCTGTGCTCGAGACTGAGTGCGATCAAAGAACTCATAGATCATTGTCCTGATTGTCATTACAGATATTTCAGCGATTTTTCCGCTCTAATCGAGTAATGCATTGATTTATGGCTCAGACGTTCTCACAATCTATTGAGTGACGGATTGCCCACCGATTCCACTCCTAAGACATCCCACTCCTGGCACTCATCCCTCCATTCCAATCATGTTTTGGCTCGAACTTCAAAAATTCAATACATTTATCGTTTTTTAATGTTAAACAATGTATTAAAATAATCATGGCTACACTTAAAAAAAACTACATTGTCAATTATAAATTAGTTATTCACCACATAAACTTGATTGCCGTATCACCTTGCGCATATGAGCTTCATTGTGAGACCTTCACGTCTTTGATTTTCATACTTATATTTTTAATAACTTATGAAAACCTCATTTTTCAGGCGATTTAATGATTTATAAGTTTCGTGTCATTAAATAAAATTCATTTTACGACCAATTTTTGAAAAATAGCCCAAAATAGTGGAAAAGATTCACTAATTCTATATATTTTGACTGAAATAAGGCTTTAATTAATCGATTACTGTCTTTGATATATGTCTCAAAGAAACGATAAATTATGTCTTTTTAGGCGAAAAATGTATTTATTCTGAGAAAACTTTAATAGTCTGTTGAAAATAATTACTTATATTTTCTTCGGTTATAACAAATGATTTTTTATTCCCGAATAAATCTCTTTTTCGTGTTCCGTAAAGAATTCAAATTGAATGCCATCTAATTTATCAGTTGAACAAAATCCTCAATTAAAGCCGCAATTCGTTAAATCTTTGCAGAGGTTGTCAATTAAATAAGATCGACATTGTTTTAATTCATTATCACATATCTAAACAATGCTCTTTGAGTTCCTTATTATCAAGTCTTCCAAATAATGAATCTAAGAGTTAGTTTAAACTATAAATACCGTAAAAGTGATTAAATAAAAGTATAAATAAAATCTAATTTGAACTGAAATTACAATTTTCAGTCTCGAAAATATGATTAAAAATTGAATTAATCTAAAACATCAATCACTGAGTGATAGGTAATCAACATTTTATTAATTCATTACATTTTCTAATTTGGATTAAATGTAAATCAAATTAAAAACGTATTTAATTAATTCATTTAATAATGAGTTAAAAGAGAAAAAGCTTTGAGAAAATCATTTTATATTCAAATTCCTATCATTTGTGTCACGAATTGACTGTAATTAAGTCGAAAACAACGAATGATTTGAGAAAGTGTTGAAAATAGTGTAGAAAACTGTTCACAAATTTTATTTAGAAGATTAGCCGCGAGTCTATCGACCAAAATATTCTAATTATAATTTTTTTCAATTTTAATAACTATTAAATCAAATTAATGTGTGTTTGAGGTGAAAATTATAAATTTTTAATTTAAATAAGAAATCGAATGAAAATTTTGAAATTTTGAGTTTCTTCTGATTTATAACAAGAATTATTTGATTAAAACTTATATTTTCTTTAATGAATTGAAAGCAATTCATTAAGTTTAGACTAAGGTTTCCCTTCAAAATGAAGAACATAAAAAGGGAATAAAGGGAATTGATAATTTCGAACTTAGTTTATTGAATCTAGCCTGTTAGACTGAGGTCGAATTTCGATTTAGTTGTCCGTTTCATTGATATACCATTACTATCAATTGTTCGAATGATTTCAATTTAATTGAACTCAAACCTTAAAGCCCACTAAAACATTATATTTGTGAGCAAATTATCAAACTTCAATTTGACATTTCTTCAAAGACAATGTTTTTGTTTGTAAATAGAGTAGCCCTCTGGCCAAGAGTGTGCCACTTGAGATCAATGCCTAGTTTAGACGAATATTTCATTTCCGAAACTAAAGGCAAACCCTTTGGTCTGATATAAAACAAATATATTCATAAAATTCAAGAAATTTTTTATTTTTGAATTCACATAATTATAATTTATTTCAAGATTTTTTCTTTCGATTAGTTTTTCTCAAAATTAATATCAGAAAAAATTATAACCGAAAGCAAATTCTGTTCTGGAATTCAATGATATTTTGAATTCATTAAAGCATTTTTCAAAATGCAATTAAACGGACATTTGCTGTCAAATATGACATAATTTATTTACACAATTATCTCGATATTTGCCAAATCTATGTTTGAGGCGATATTCGCTGTAGATTTGGATTTTATTTATTAATCGCGATTAAACTCTTATCGAACGATACTTTTGCTCTTTTTGGTCACAATTAAAGTTATGGCAAATCATATTTGAGATGTTGAGCGAGGTTTACATGGGTTTAGATCTCTGTTCGCATCTCTGATCATAACTCTTATACATAATATTAATCAAGTGTTTGATGACTTAATCCTTGTGGCAATCAATCGGTTGATTATCATAACATTGATTAAGTTCGAGCACAAAAACTAACTTATCTTCATTTAATCGCATCCCATATGATATGCCATTCATTACATCATATATAAGGCAATGACAGCCAAAAAATATTCGGATCCCTCTATTCATAACTTAATGTCAGCACAAATTAAACTTCAACCCAAACCAACTCAGTGTTGGGGTCGGCATCAGTTGATTGGCTCGAGTCGACCCTCACATCCATCTTATGTCAAGTTTTGACATTTGGCTCTCTTTTGTCTTTCTCTACACCAAAGGGATAACCAAACGGGATATCGACTAATGCCGGTCCTCTTCAGTCGATCTTCGATGGTTCGGGACCAACAGTTCTCTAGGTTTGGCCATCAATTGTGCAATTAGGAGGTTGAGTAGGACTCTGGCGATCGAGACGATGGAGACCTGGGCTAATGCACATGGATGTGGATGTGTATGGATGTGTGTGCGGCACATGTCGTGCAAACATGATAAATGAGTCCAGTAATCCAATTGAGCACACAATGCAAGAGCGGCTCTGATGCTCACCACTCGTTCATCACTCATACTCCACGACAGGACAGACATCGGCTCAGACTTGAGATCCAGAGTTGATATTAGCATCGGTTATGATGAGCGCAATCAGCACTCTATGAGAGATCTCTGCCCGGAATTAACTTTTCATATAACAAATGGATATATTGGGAGACAAACGACGTCTCGACCGGTATTCCGATCAGAGCTCTCATCCCTTTATCTCATTCTTTACTTCTGTCAAACATTATATGATTTTTTTCATCAAAAAACTTCCCCTGAGTTTCGGCTAATTTATCAAAACCTATTCATTTATATACAATGGAAAACACCCGCTTTATAATGAAAAGTTCCTTCTCAATTCAAGTCACTCGAGACTGTCCAAGTTTATTGTGGGGACAGATATGCATCAATTCTAAAATCATGTCTTTCTAGTCATAATATGCAAAATGAATTCAACAATTTATTAAAACAAATTCAAGTATTTTCCAAATGGAATACCTCTTTGGAAACCATAGTCTTTCCACTATTGACTCAACTCTAAGACAATATATAATAGATTTCATTCAATATCTATCTTTAGGTCAGTCACGAAACACAGCACTCAATCAAAAAATTCACAATTTGTTGCCTTTGTTCTAATGTTTCTCAATTCTCATCAAACATATCAATATTTGATTCAAACTGTTGTGCGAGGACTGACTCAATGATTCAATTCATTGTGATATTAAAGGGAATCGCGTCCGGAATACTAGTGAATCAGTCGTTCCTCTCATTGAAACTAAATTCAATTTGGGATTGAATTTTGGTTAAATTGAGTTAAACACCGGATGAATGATACAAATAATTATATGAAAGAAATTTTCATCAAATTATAGTTTGGAAAACAGTTATAATTCTCGAACAATTGATTACAATTTATTTATATTGTTTGACGGATTTGTTTTAAGTTCTGTTTTGTTTTGAACCGAAGAATTCAAATAAAATGAGTAAAAAACAAAGTAATAAAAAGATTGACAAATATTTGCTAAAACATACTTAACGTGAAAATCGCCGAAAGCTTATCAAACATTTGCTTTGGAGGACAACAAAATGAAGAAAACATATAAACTGGCGATAAGTTTGCTTTGAAATCAATAGAACATAACAAATGTCAATATTATATAATAGGAGTCGAGACAACTAACTGAGAGTACAGTTGCAAAACTTGTGCCCTAAAGAAAAGTGTTTCCAACGAACAATTCAATTGTGACGATCATCTCCTTTGATGATATGTTAAAAACGCTTTAGGCCTACCAGTGCTCTACCGGAGCCGCTCAGACACCGAAAATGTGTGTTTGTGTCACACAATTGTCAGACTTTCTCTCATTCTTCTGATATGCCTTTCGAGTAGAGAAGCGTTGAGTCAAACAAATGTTTTTATAGCCGCGAGTTTTGATCAATTTTGAAGTTTTCTGTTCGCAAGCGATTTCCTATCAAAAGACCTGATGTATAATAGGGTGCGACCAGTGCTCGGCTCTTGTGTTGAGCTCTTGTGCTCAGCTCTTGTGCTCGGATCTCACTTACCATCGATATGTCATTCGCATCGATGTCACAACTTCTCTGACGAGAGTTAACAGAATTCCTCCGCAAAACCAAAAGAATATATTCTTTTCTTATAGTCTTCCCTTCGAATCCCTATCCCTATCCCTAACCCATTGTAATGCTTGTAATGCTTAACATTTTTGGCAAATATTTTAGATCTCAAACCCTAAACAACACAAAAACACCAAATGTTAGCCACAAAAAAATTGGAAAAAATCTAACATAAAATATGGATAAGACATGACTTCTCATACAAACCGGGAATAATGTGCGGACACATAAGTCTTTTTGGGGATGGGATGCGCTCTTTATGTTAACGCTTCTTCGAGTATGGCCTGTCATATATGCGGACTCAGGTCTTCATATCGGCTCCAATTTCATAGATTCGTGTTTACATTAGTTCTGTTTATTTCTATTGAATAATCTCGTTTGGAAATACTCGAGAATATGGCAAACATATGATTTAGGTTGAAGTAACACCAAGATACATCACTAAACACATAAAAATACATTACCAGACTTATAGTTACGACATTTTTATGAAAAATATGAATCACGAGAGAAAATACATATAAGGGTATGATTTTTATCCATCAATATTAATGAATGTTGATATAAAAAGTGGGAAAGACATGGAAGACATGGAAGACATGGAGGAAAGTATTATTCATTTTGAGAATCATTTATCATAGGAATGGCCTATCATTTGGTTTCATACACTTTTCAAATATTCATTGAACCAAAAGAAATATAACGAATGAAAAAGTGATCTCAAAAGTCATAAATTTAGAGTTTGTAAGGCAGACAATAGTGGAAAGCCATCTGCCAGAGAGTGTCAGAGAGTGCCGGAGCGGTGTTCGACCGGTGAGGCCAGCGATCACTTGTGCCAAACATACCATAAATTATATTCAGCAACGATTGAGAACAATGTGCGGACACAATATTTATGCGATCGACGTGAGGAACGGCGGGTATGGGCGCAGGGATTTACTTGAGTTGTCAGGTAGTAGTGAATGTAGAGCTGAACACATGGAATACATGGAGAGGTATTACAAAGTATCACAAAATACTTTCTTCTTGATCACCAAATATATGGCCTCATCTATGCCTTCATTTTTCTTGTGCTTCGACCGCCGGTGCGTCAGTAGCTCTGACTGTCGGCGGCCGGGCGTGAGATTTGTTTGCCATCAATTTGGGATTTAAGCCATTGATAAAGTGTCACACAATAGGATCCAAACATATTTCATGATTTCATGTTTCCCAACACTCTGTCCCTCATTCACAGCCACTGGTCTCAGCCCTCAGCCCAATGATTGTGTCCATCGATCTCTTCCACAATAATCTCTCCAACTCTTTGCCGATCCGACAGATATATTGCTATTTGCGGATCAATTGATAGCGTTTTCCTCTGGAGTCGAGTCAATACATCTTTAAATCATTTTTGACTTGTTGTAGGTTTAAAATTATCTGTTGATTGAATTAAATGATATCTAATTATAATTAAAACCTGACATTAAGTTAGAATAAATGTTTGCAAAATAACTGTTAATTAAATATTTGAGTTTTGATGAATCGATAACAAGAATTGGCTCTTTTCTCGTCTATCAATCATACTTTAAATGGGTTTTCATGTCATATTAAATTCGATTTGATATTGAAAAACAAATTTTTGTCACTTAAGGAAAGAAAACTTAATTTTATGCCTTAATTATACGAACATTTAGTTTGCTTTCAATGCTTTTGGCGATTAATTCATTGAAAAAGCATTTTATACTTTAAAATGTGTGAAAATTAATTATTTTATAGATTTATAACTTAAAGAAATTAATTTGAGATTATCTTATTTGGAATATAAGTCGAGAATAACCCTCTTTTGATCTGATAATTGAATTTTAATTAGCATTAAGTCTCGCAAAACAACACCCAAACAAATATTTTCATCGATCTCAGGCTTATCTATGAATTATGTGTTTACAGGAAAAGGAATTTAAATTAAATTTTATAATATTATCATTTGATTTATGATCGAAATAAAACACTTTGAGAGGAAAACTAATCTGTGATTGAAATCAATCCTTGAATTGTGGCTAAAATATAGATTCGATTTCATTTAATGTCAGAATATTTTCTCTCAAAGCCATTTCTTCGGGATATGAGTGGAGACACGGAATAATAGGTATTTGAAATCGCATTTCAAATATTGGCCACTATTTTGCACACAATTGTCATATACTATAATATTTTGTACTATTATTAAGTATTATGTATTGAAAAGCGAGAATACATGAAAACATGATGTTTGGCAGTAAATCCTTTGCTAGAAATCCTCTTCAAAACCAACTCTAAGTACAGCCGACAGAACATATAAAATGTAGTTTTAGAGTACTTACATCTCAGCGACAAAAAGAGGGAAAATTAGGCTTTTATTAGGAGTTAAGCCTAGAATTATTGAGGTGTCGATCCTCTCAATTTGCACACTGGGCTCACATCTGCGAACCACAGAATACAATTGTATCAATGAATTTATGCCTAAGTGAAAAGGCTTGGATCGGCTGCGGATCGGCTCAACTGCTCACTCATTTAAAAATATTCTTAGCTTTGAGGCAAAGCTCTGTTCGCCGACATCTGAAGAGTCTTTTGAGTGAGCGATACCTTCGAAGGCTTCGACAGATTCAACCGAAAACCGTATTCAATGCTAATCAACATTTGAACGCTTCACTCGATTCTAATTCTTTTATGGCACGGATTATCGTGCGATTGAATTTCATTCTCAATCTGTTACCGAAATTAATTCCAATATTAGATATTATCAATAAATTTGATCCGAAGATCATTTTTCAAATCATAATTAATTAATATTTTTGTAATTTTTTCAAAAAATTTCAGTCAATTTATTCTAAGTTAACAATAATAAGAATAAATGGTTTAATGGTTTAGTGAAGGAATCAAACCTTGGATTTGAGCCCAAAGTCTTATACATTAATATCCCATATATTGGCCGCCGTTTAACCATTAAATATGATTGTAGTCTGGCTTCGAGTCTAGAAAAGGCAAAGTATTGATAAATTTTCTAACAGTGCACTCAACGACTCGCCTCTCATTAATAATCGGTTCACTACTGCCGGTCCTCTCAATGCCTCTGACGTATTGTAAAATATATTTCTCTTTAAGAAAGAGATTCTGTGATTACGATAGGCTTAGAGAGTGTTTGCCTCAAAGTTAGCAATAAATGAAATATAAGAAAATAATATAAAGTTGTGATCGTTTTTATAAGATATTAATAACAATAAATCACTTTTTATACGCTTTGCTTGAGTCGACTCAAACCCTTACCAAACCCTTATATATATAATTTCGGTAATGATTTATAGCGTTTATTCATTGCCAGAACATTAACCAAACTCTTTTGTTATATTCTCCTCTAATCTCAAACCAATGTCAGCCCTAAGCCATGTCTCGAATGTCCCGACACAGGAGTGACGATCCGACCAAACAATCGTTTCATTTTTGCATTATATTTGATCGCAATCTCCAAACTTTGTTACAACAAAAGTGTTCCGAACTCTATATAAGGTAATTATGGTTAGAACGGGTGTTTGAAAATTCATAAGAATAAAAATCCCACTGAGAA
>JAQGAJ010001238.1:0-10526 GCA_034689365.1 Liebstadia similis
ACAGAGGTGGCTAATAGGGGGTATTACAAAATCCCCCTAGAGCCGAAAATTTGGCAACCCCCCCCCCCCCCCTAGAAGCGGATCCAGGGACCGCTATTTTTTTGAAAATTTTTTCTCATTTTTTGCCCAACAGTCTAGACGTCTAACATTAACTGAACACCACTTAAAAACGAAATAAAAACCTGAAAATAGCCATATTTTGAGCAAAAATTTCCGAATTTTCGCTAATTTTGGCCAAATTTAGCCAAAAACTGCTTAATATTAAATTAGGTTATAATTTAGTTAAATTAAACGTTTAAACCGAATTTAGACGAACTTTGAGGATTTTTTTTCTTCAAAATACCCTCTAATACCCCCCTAGATCGAGAAAGTTTAGCCACCCCTGGCGTTACACTCAATTGAATCGATATTTTGGAACAAAAAACTTTTGGCACAACTTTGAAAATATTTTTTGTTTAATAATTTATTTTAACTAATTTTGAATTTATTAATAACAAACAAATATTATGCAAATTATGTTTTGATAATTAAACTTTGATTGGTTTTTAAAATGATATTTTTTACAAATGTTAAGTAGATATAAGAAAGAATTCGATTAGATTCGATTTTATAGAGGAGCCCCCAAAAGGGACTATTATCCTCCTCCTAGAGGGCTATCTCTTACAGGGCATATTTCATGGGGTTTTTAGTAGGGAGAAGTGCCTCTATAAAAAGCTATCCAATTGAAACCCATTTTATTATAAGTGCCGGTAAATCTAGTTGTTTAGTATTGGTGCAACAATCTTGTTAATTACATTTTCACATCGATTCGATCATCGGTTTGGACATCATTTGAGTGCCGATCGCTTTCGTTTGGTTTGTGTGTCGATCCCAAGGGTTGAGTCGTTTCTTCGATCAGCATTGAGAACATCGATAGTCTTAGAGAGAGATCTTCTTCTTGTCGTTCACCAGATTTGGGTTTAGAACCGTTTGACTGATCAGTAGTTTTGTCTAAATTTGATTCGGGATTGACTTCAACTGAAAATAAGTTGTAATTGGTTTCGATTTTCGACTTTCGGGTCGATCGCCTTATTTGAGACCTCTTCGGACGACTTTTGTTGATGTGTTTAAGTCTTTGAACATTCACTACATCGAGACTATCATCGAAGAGACCATCTGAAGGCTTGGCTCGAAGGAAGGAATGGCTTTCGGCCGCATCTGGTCTTTCGTCGGAACAGTTCTGATCACTTCCGGACTCAATGTTTTCATTATATCCGAGAGAGTTATCATTGGTTTTAGATTCAGATTTAGAGGTATTCTTAGGTTTGATTCGTTTCCAAACACAACTCATGAGAAGAGTTAAAGAAAGGACTGAAAAAGTAGTGAACAAAAACTCAATGAAATCCATGGCTTTTGCACTCAATTTAAATGCAATTAAACTAAAATAAAGTCAAAGTCGATCACAAGTCTGTCTCAGTTAACAATCAGAGCGATCACAACCGGTCACACACTCTCGCACTTTGTCTTCAACTGAATCAGTGGTGATAGTAGTGGTAGTAGTGGTAGTAGTGGTCAAGTAGTCAATCAAGAAGTCAATACTCTATCGATACAATTGAGACAATGGCTCAAAAACATTCTGAAACAATGTTCAGGATGTTTAAGGAATTGACGCTAAGATTAGATTAGAAATAATTACTTATTTCTATTGCTATGACTTCGGCATAAATGTTATTACTCTAAAGGAATGACATTCATTGCCACTAATGATTGGCGAAAGTATGTTCTCATTAAATACCTTTCAATTAAATAACAAAATAAAAAACAAAAATTGTTTTTTCACTAATTTCAATATAAATTCATAAACATTTTGAATAAGAGTTTAAAGTGACTATCGCTTAGATATCCTGTAAATGAGATTAAAATTTTATTTATATTGTATGACAACGAGTATAAGGGGTTTCAGAATTTGGGCTATGATTCAAGCTATTTCACCTAGTTAATGTTTAATTGTGATAAGCTCATGGCCATTTTCTGGTGTAAAAATTGAAAGATCACAATTCTGAAATCTATTGTACATTCAATACATCAAGTTAAAGATTGCAATTAAGAAGTTCAAAGTTAGTTTAAACTTTAAACATATAAACCTTTTAATTTCTACATTTACTTTCACATTAAACCGAATCTTCGAATATTTTAATAATATTTTTATTGCAAAACTTTTATCGCGATTACACAATACTTATTGAAATTAGAGTCCGAATTGTTTGATTGCAAACTCAATATTTGCAAAAATGTTAAAATGCAAAGAAATGTGAACCAATGTTGGGACCGATCATAACCTATGGCCCATAGGCTATGGGCCATAGGCTATGGCAGTCTAATTGCAAATCAATTCATGAGAACATTCCTATCTAACTAATGTTAAATAGTTGCAAATTTAAAAAGAACATTACAGTCAGATACAAATACTAAGCAAAGAACTTATAAAATATCTAAAAATTTTGATTAAAATCAATAAATTAACTTTTAATAAAACAAAATTCATTAAAATGGATTAAATAGTTTAGTTTACACTATTCACTAACAATTGATAACAAGGATTTTTGGGGAAGTTATAGACAATTTCCAAATTGATGATTGCCTAATTGCAAATTGTTTAATTGGAAAGAGGTAAATTGTTGGTCCCATTTGTTGCCGATTAAACAGTTGTATAGGAATTCATTAGAATTGAGACATCGATTAGGGTTTTAGAAGAAGAATCGAATGACTGATCAGTTAATTAGACATTGACTTCATTTCCGGAAGAAATCACTGATTTATGTAATATAAGGTGTAATTTAAATCATTAATTAAGTCTTTTATAACACCTTTGACTGAACGCCAAACATCTGTAGATATGTTCGGAACCGTTGCCAGCGATAGATCTAAGACTTCTTCGAATAAAATGACTGATTTCAGTACATTTCGATTGTTTTGTTTAAGTTTGGTGTTCTATGTCTGCAATGCAAACAAAGGTATATAAATATTATCGATATAATCGATTAGAAATGTTGATTAAACTTAGGACAAGGTTTGGATCCGATAAACCTGTTGTCTTCGTGCGGAAACGACTGCTGGAAAGACCCGAAAAATACGAACATCGAAAGCATAAACCCGAAAAGCGAATCCTTCGACGGAGCCATCATTAAATGCATGCAAGGTTGCTTCGCCAAAAAGACAGGATCACAAGAAAAACAGGATCAGTTACCGCCGGAACAGATCTTGAAGATCAAAGTGGCCTCTTATTGCGGATATGTCTGCTATAATAACAACAAAGCGTCGAAGAGGTCTCTCGATTACTGTTATGCCGGATGTTTGGGAACGATCTTACAATCAAAACCGGTACAGAATATGCAGCCAAAACCGGCCTTAACCGCACACTTAAAGACATCCCCAATAACTGCCAATGTCAATGTCGGCCCACAACAGTCACCAGCTTCTGGAGCATTGCCAGCATCTACTACGTCAACGAGTTCTGGAGCCGAACAATCGACAACTTTAAAACCTGGATCTACTACAAGTGGTCACACCGGGGTTAATGCAGAGCTGCCCAAAGCTGCCGCCGGTCCGAAGTAACGGTTTATATAGATATTGAATCTTCATTAGTCGCCATTTGGTGGCGATAGACAACCAAATTAATAAAAATAGATAAAAATTAATATTTATTTCAATTAACTTTTGATTTTAGAAATAATCAAATGAGACATTGATTGCGATCATTACGGGCGACATCTCTTCGGGTCTGTCACGATAATTACTCCGGAGGTTCGTTGTCTGCGAGGTATTGAACAAAATTGTGAAGAGAAAAATAGTCCTTCTCTTCGGACAGCAATCGCTTCAAACGATTCATTTTATCGGTTTGTGTCTCAAATACTTCTATTACTTGCATTTCATTCTCTTCATCATCGAAGACATCTTCAGACTCAGTGATAGATGTGTTCAAAGATTCAATGCTCGGACCGGACATCAACTCTTGAGCCAACCTTTGAGTCAATTTTTTCGATTCGGATAATTCTTTTTCAAATAACGGTTTTATGGGTGATATTTGGTCTTCGGTTTGGCTCTCTTTAAAGTGACTTTCGGTCACTTCTGGTCTAAACTTTTTGGCCAAAACTTCCAAATCTGATTCAATATTGGACTCAAAAAATGAATGATTAGTTTGAGAAGAGAAGGAAGTGTTTGAGAGTCGGCTTTTAGAAGGTGTCCAAAGGGGTGCCGCCGGAAGTGCTTTCCTTTTATTAGCTAAACGTTTATTGAGTACAAACTGTTTCCACTTTTCTCCGTATTTATGTTGCAATCTCTTCACTCGCTTTTGTCTGATGTGTTCAAAAAGAGGTGATCTTTGGCTCAAAACACAATTGAAGAGTTCAGATGCGATCTCTTTGATCAGTCTATAGAGCATTGCATTGAATTTTGAGTTGGCTTTCAATTCCCTTTCAATGCTTTTCTGAAATTCATCATCAGATGAGTCGAACCAATGTTTGACAATCGACTTCTTCTCCGGACTAATCCCTGGAACGGATCCCCATTTGGGCGCTGCTGGAAATGATTGCTTGAGATGTCGGACACGTTTGGCTTTGATGAACCAATCCCTCCATTTGGTGAAGTATTTCACTTCGAGACGTCTGACTCGATTCGCTTTAATCGTTTCGATCTTCGATTTGATTAAATGAGCCTCAAATGAAAGGACAGTCAAAGATATGTCTTCAATCACTTCTCCAATCATTTGATGCAATAATTCGTTTGCAATCGATTCATTCACTTTATCGATGGACTGCTGGCGGACTTCAGACAGTGTTTGCCTCGAAATATCTTCAATTTGTGGTAAAACAAAGTCATTCAACATATTGTTCATCAACTCCTTCGCCACTTCCTCTAACTTTATGTTCATTTCTTCGATTAGAACTTCTTCTGTCACTTCTTGTATCATATCATCACACGTGTCATCGAGTATTGATGAATACAAATGATGGATAATGTCCTGTCTTATCATTTCATCCAACTCTTCTTCACAAATGTCCACTAAATAATCGTTGATTCCATCCTCAAAGAGTTCAGATGAAATACTATTACAGATGTCATTCGGTATATCAAAAGATGGGCTTTCTGTGGGTTTAATGTCAAATGACTGGGTGGGCATGGATTGGAGTGATTGTGACCATATTTGCGAAGGCACGTAAGCGGGTGGTGCGTTGAAGAGTTTAGAAGACTCATCAGAAGTTCTGATTGGGTCCAATTGTGATGAGTTTATGGGTATTGGGGTGGATGGAGGAACGGATAGGTCAGGCATTTGCGATTCTACTGTAACAACCTTTTGGTCGGTCGCGTCAAACGCGTTATTAGTGAGTCGTCCTTCAGAATCAAAACTATTGTGAAGCGGAAACTTCTTGTATGGATTGGGTGGTAGTGCCGAGCCGTAAATCACTTCTCCGACTAAAGTAGTCCGCTTGGCCTCAACCAAACGTATAGATCTCTTGGCTTTGATAGCGTTCTGGAGGTTTCCTCCGCGAACCATACGAACAGACTGTTCGTTACATTGAAGATCCATCTGAAAGCAGAAATCTCGAACCTCTTCCTCTTCATCAAAACCAAGATTGTTGAGCAACAACTCTATCGGGTATTCTTGAGATGAAGATGCGTTTGATGTGAAAGACTTGCGAATTATTTTGAGTGCTTTTTGGCGCATAAGAATGAAATAGCGATGAAGAGCACAAGACATAAGATAAGAGCACTGATTCAGTAATTTAAAGAAATGGTAATAATTGTTGGACTGAAAGGATAGCAAAGCTTTGACCGCTAACCGCACTTCTTCGGAGTCTCGGATGGCTTTCCGGTAGTTCTGAACGTCTTTCATGACTGAAGAGTCATTCAAATGAAGTAAAACTTCATAACATCTAAACTCAGCTTCATTTGGACAATAGATATCTCTTAAGGAGAGATCGTAATACATATCCTTAAGAGTTTGCAAACAATTGGACAGATTTTCTTCATTGATCTTTGGATCATATTGTTTGAGGTCTTGTTCGCAAAGAGTGGCCGAACAGTAAATGTGAAATCGGGCGCACTTTTCCGTCAGAGCGACCGCCTCTTCGTTGCAGAGATGTTGTTGTGTTATATCTTTCCGTATGGACCGGGTTCTGCTCCACACGAAGTCATACCATTCGCCACAACCCGAAGTCGGGTCCAAGTCGTCTATAATGTTTGTGCACAAGTAATCCATAGTTCTATTTAGCACAGGAACAGGTCTTAACTCGTGAGGCAGAGGTTCTTCTTGGTCAGCACCCGAGCGGCGATACTCCTTCAGCATTCGGTACTCATCGGGTTGTCCCGACTCGGAATCAGACTCGAAGAATGACATCTGATTGGTTTCCTGACGGAAATAGCGCTCCAATTCGGGACACATGTCCGGACACGTACCGACAACAGCCACAGCTGTCGCCAGATTCGTCTGTCGGGACCTCTTCAGGCGCATCAGTTTGTCCCGAGTGTCCAAAACATTCATCTTCTCGGCCAAAGTGGTCGCAGTGGTCGTTAGTTTTTGGCGATATTCCGCCTCTTCATTGGACTCCATTCCCCACATTGTCTCAGATATTACCCACAATTGTCATCAATTGATCCTTATTCGGGTGAAGACAAGTCCGGCCAATGAGACTTCGGATCAGATGAACCGGTCTTTTATGGCAACAAATGAATGTTAACTGACTTTCGACCGACGAAACCATTCATTCATTTCATTCTCAATGATATTTTAATCACATGTCAGTCACTCAACCAATCAAATCAATTCTTCTTAGAAGTCATGAATATCTTTCATCGGTCGAGAGCTCTGAAAGCTATGGTCTGTTCAGACAAAACATGAAAGCAATTGCAAGACTTCAGAGTTGACAAAAGATAATGTTATTTACATTTTCGAATAAACAGTACTTTTTTATATATCGCTAACCCGTTGAAGAATACTTTAAAAAGTACTAAAAGTTTGTTCGAAAGTCTTTGTAGAGATAACCCTTTCTTTTGATAAAAAAGAGTTTCAAATAAAAACAAATTAAAATTATTAATAAATAATATCAAAAATTAATTGTAATTAAGACTAATTTAAGTTGAGATCAGAGCAATGGCTGACGTAAAGGACATCTTGGAGTTGGATCGCAGCGAAGGGACGGCCGCCGACATGTTGTTGGAGAACAAGAAGGTATGTTTGGGCCAAACACCGAATCGATTAAACAATTTGTGCCGATTTCAGTCCCGACGGAAACGAGTGACCGAACCGACGTTCAAACGTCCCGAAGGAATGCACAGAGAGTTATACGCTTTGCTATATTCGGACAATAAGTATGAAAACCGATCGGTAATTGAATCTCACTTCCAATGTCTTCAACTTTAGAGACAATCCATCGCTTATTCCGACTGACTTTCACACAAAACAAATGCATGGATACAAACAAATTAAGGCAAAACTTGGACTCAAACGCGTCAGACCCTGGATATGGACCCGATTCAGTCCAAAGGTTAGACCCATTGCCTCATATGATCACAATTTATGAGTTTGTCATTTAGGAAAAGTTAGAATTACATCACTGGAGACGAGAAGTGGACAAAGACAAAGAATCCCCTTTCGCTCGACTCAGTACTGTATGTCTATCCCTATCCCTGTCATATGATCTCATGTCTTAATGTCAACCCATCAGACACTAGACATACCGACCTATAACGACACCGAATACCAGCAGTTGTTGACCAACGATAGCTGGACGCGGACAGAGACCGACCATTTGTTCGATTTGTGCCGTCGTTTCGATTTGCGATTCGTTATAATCCACGATCGATGGGATCGGAATCTATTCGCCGAGAAATCGATTGAAGACATGAAAGAGAGATACTATAATATTTGCAACGCCTTGACCAAACTCCGAGTCCTTCCCGGACAGGAACCTAAACTTAAGATTTTTGACGCCGAACACGAACGCAAACGAAAGGAACAGTTAATCAAACTGTACGACAGGACACAAGAAGAGGTCGAAGAAGAACAACAACTCTTGAGTGAGTGGCGGAGAATTGAAATGAGGAAAAAGGAAAGGGAGAAAAAGACTCAGGACTTACAGAAACTGATCACTGCGGCCGACAATTCGGCTGAAGCCAGAAAAGCAGAACAACAGGTAAGGTCGGGCAGCAGACCCGGTCGCAAGAAGGCAGCCCACATACAGAAGAGCCAACGCGAGTCTCTCTCAAGTTTGATGTCGACGCCTAACATCGAAAACGCTGGCATTAAGTTCCCCGAAATCAAAGCTTCCGGCGCTAGTCTTCGAAGTCAACGAATGAAACTTCCATCAGCTGTCGGCCAGAAGAAGACCAAAGCCATCGAACAATTGTTAAACGAACTTAATATTGAATTACATCCAATGCCAACCGAAGAGATCTGTCATCACTTTAATGAACTCAGGAGTGATATGGTTTTGCTCTACGAACTGAAGATGGCTTTAGCCAACTGTGAGTACGAACTCCAGGCTCTGAAACACCAGTTCGAGGCTTCACAACCGGGAAAGACTTTGGACATACCCACAAATCTATTGCCGACGGCTCTCAACGAAACTAAACCTTTGGCTGAAGGAAGCTCTCCATTGAAAAAAATTTCCGAAGTGATTGACCTCGGGTCGGGTCCCGGAACACCTAATGTAAGCAATCACTCAATCATTATATCTTATGTGTAAATATTGTTTGTATTGTAGCGCAAGAGAAGAGCCGCCATCGAACAGCTTAACCTCATGAAGAAGTTGAAGAAGAATTAAATTCTCATTTCAAATAAATTATTTGTCATTTATTGTCTCAAATTTGATCCCATTTTTACTAAGTTTGTCAACAATTGAAGTGTCCTTTAAGGCAACACTTGGGGTCAAAACACCGAACTTTAGTTTGTTTTGTCGAATCAGATCTATTAGTGTCAGAGATATTTGTGTGATTATCATCGAAGTGTCCAAATAAGCCAAATCCCCGCCCGATATCCTGGCAGTCATTGTCTTATTGGGAGCTTCTGATGGCTGGACATTCGGGTCGCCATACTTCTGAGCCCAACCCTTCCCTATGAACATCATTTCAAATGAATTTTTTCGAAGTGTTTCTTCTAATGGTTTGGCTCTTTTGTCGAACACTCCCAAAGAGAACACATTCGGGTATTCCATCAACAATTGTCTTCCCTTTGAAGTCCGAGATAAAAGAGTGACCGAAGTGTTGACAAAAATTAGTGCCAGAATTGCGGCCAAAGACGGAACAGTGAAATAGGTCTCTATTTGAACCGGTCTTTCGTTAAAATGAGTGTAATTATAAAACTGAGATCTTTGGACGACTGAGCGATCACTACCGGGAAAGGGAACGCAATAACCGAATTGGTTGCGGACAACACCCCGGCGTTTGAGCTCATGTTTCCATTGATATGTCTTGAATTGGGAGCCATAGAGTTGTCGTCTGAGTTGAGACAATTCCTTTCTGAAAGCATATCCGAAGACGAGTGAGTGCCAGGTGGCAAAGTTGTATGTCACCGGTTTGTCACTGGTTGTGCTCACACGAAGATAGGTCTCAACTGTATTAAGTGTGCCATCAAATCGAGATTTAAGAAACTGTACGCCGAAGTCTGCGGGAACCGAATCGAAACCACACGAACCTATTATCGACACCTTTTGTTGGATCGACTTTTGATGGTATTTGTATTGAACCGTTTCCAAGAATTGCGGTTCACCGCTAACATCGATATGATGAGAGCCGTTGGCCACACACGCGCTCACCACTTGTTCTCCCAGAAGTCTGTACGGACCGCAACAGTTGACAACTAAACTACTTTGTTTGCACATACGATGCAAAGAGTTGTGGTCATTGATGTCGACATCGATCACCGAAATCTTTGATGAGGAGTTGACTCCCGTTTGTTGAGAACATTGTTCAGTAAGTTCTTCGAGTCGTTCCCTATTTCTTCCGGCTATAGCCCAGACAACATCAGACCTCTCGTTGGTTAAAGTTTTGCACATCTGTTGGACGACATACCGACCCGTGAAACCGGTCGCTCCCAATACGACCAAATCATACTTTCTTTGGGCCCACAATAGTGTCGTCAAACGCATGATTGACACTAAATAACAAGATTTCAATAGTTTCACTACCTTTGTCAAAAAGTTTTCAACAACTCTGACATTGAACTCGTTATCAGACAAATAGTATCGATGTCTTAATAGAGATTGCGATGGCTTTACGATTAACTAATGCTATTATTTAATTATTATTTATAAATTTTTAAAAAATCTAATCGTTTCTGAGCTTTGTTTTGATTAATATTAGATTTTAATTTCATTTTAAAAGTAACGCAAGAAAAAGATTAATATATTATATATAACCGAAATCGGAGGCTTATACAAGTATCACCATGTCTTTCAGATTGAAAGGATTTGATAAAATCACATGTATATTGATGATATTTAATAATTTCAACGATTTTTATATCGAAATCAAATATTATTATTATTATT
>JAQGAJ010001239.1:0-10518 GCA_034689365.1 Liebstadia similis
GTGTTAACATTCAATACATTTTTCAATGATATTCACTGAATATTAGTCACTCTTTGGTAGAAATCGCGCAATAAATGGTCGTAAGTCTGGTCACAAAAGCAAACAACGAGTAAATAATAACAAAAATACTGTGCAATCGATGTTATGTAAGGTATATCTGAAGTAAATACCGATTTGATTAGCAATTGATTTGTTTGAAGTGTTTTTGCGAATAACTGTTGAGCTCTTCGAGAGTGGAATCAATGAAAGTCAGACACTATTCGCACAACACATCGACAGACCGGCCGAAGGACATCACAAACATTTATCTCTTCATATTATACTCGCTTTTCTTTATTTATATAACTTATTATATATATAAATGATAGCACAGGTATGTCAGCTATTATTTGAAGAGAAGACAAGTTTATGAAACACTTTTCTCACATTAAACTTATTTATTAGAAATAAAAATATTAAAAAAGAAGAGAAAACAAAGAATTGTTTTTCAGAGCATCGGATATAAACTGAAAATATATTTTGCAATAATAGGTTCGGCACTGGAATAGCATTCAATAGGAGAGACGGAGAGACTTAGCGGTAATGTATTTATTCAAATGTTTCACACGAGTTGTTGCAACTGTTGCCTCAGGTATTGGTCGACAGGTTGTGCATACCTGTCGTCCCTGAGCTGAGCCGAGCGCTCCATCTCTTCCAACTGCCAGTCCCACCAGTTTTGGCTCCACTACCAGTTGGTTGGGTTAGTCTGCGATCAGATCTATCGTCCGTTTCTCTCTCGCACTCAATTCGGTTTCACTTTTAAGGAAAGCATACGTTTATATAATTTAATATAATTTTCTTATTTGTTATTCAACTGAATGTCTCATCGCTTGGTATCTAATAATCTTAGAAGAAATGCATTTCAATGACGACAATTCGCTCCATTAAGTTCATTGTTTCAGACGATTCCAAACGATTGCAAACTTGCAGTTAATTTTGAGACTCAGACGACAATTAAATTTGCATTAAATTATTTCATGAATTTCACGACTCTTTGTAATTACACGCAGACTGTAGTAAATGTTAGTATAAAATGGTTTTTTGCAGCAAAAATTTGCGAATTTCCCATGATAAAATAACTCTTTGGAGAATTCCTCTGCGGTTTAATCTCAATTTAATATCTAAATTCAAAATTGGGATGAAGTAAATACTTTCGGTCTGTGTTTTACAGTAATTCTCACAAACATTTCATAAGGTTTTCTCAAAAAAGTAATTAAATAATTAAGAATTTATGGCTTTTTATACATTTAAAGGAATAATTTATTACTCGTTCTCATCGGTAATAATGATTGTAACGAAATAGACCACTACAGTAGAGCCCGGAATGACTTCAGTCATAAATTACCGAAAATAAAAGACAATTTCAATCATCAGTTAAGCTTCAAATTTAATTAGTTGTGTTAAAACCGAAACCAAAGATTTCGAGAAACCCTGAAAGGCATCGCTAATACGTTGGGTATCGTTGTATCGGTTTTGCAACTCAAACACGGTTTCAAACGTTTCCAATCAATTAAAAAATATTTCTAAATCGCCTCAAAAGAAGAATTACTGCAAAATAAGTGCTGTTTTGAGTTCAACGTAAAACAAATTTCAGTGAATTCCCGAATATAACAGTAATTTGTAATTCAAGTGCGAAAATAATTACCGAAATCGCTATTAGTTTTGGAGAATTTTGGCTCAACTCAAGGGTCGAAAAGAATAATTGATTTTAATTTAATTAATAATTTATAATACAATGAAAGATAACAATTGAACGGAATGTATCACAAAAATAGAAATGAAGTAAAGCTTATAAATGAAAATTAAATTTCATTTTTCATGAATTAATAAGACATGAATTACAGTAAATAATTCGTGATTTAATTAATCAAATAAACTGTTTTGAGTGCAAAGAATCTCAAATATATGTCTTTATAAATGAGAAGTTTTCACGTTTTCATGTTAAGAAATTCCTTATTAACCAAACATTTAAAAACAGATCTCCAGACGTGAGCCAAGACGTGATCGAAAATGGACGGAATCTCTCTATTCTTGGAGTTTAGGATTATCTCGGACTCGAATTTTTGTTTAAATCCATTGATAATAAGGAATTCTTAGAAATTCTGTTTTATTTTTATTAAACAGAGATTCTCGAATAGATTCGAACTGAACTGATCCTCTGATTATCTCTTCTCATACCACTTCTCAGACCACTTATCCAAAGCTAATCAAACGAAGGGGAGCGCCGGAGCCCAATGGGTCGGCTGCTCAGGAATTTGTCCTCTGGTTATGCCCTTTAGAGATGAGGCTCACAGCTCATTGCCATCTATACCATGTATACCAGAATTACATGGATGTTATATTCGAACATTGCATTACATATTATCCAATGTTAATCGCAATCATATTAGAAAACATTTAATGCAATTATAATTCAATATTCCGGTTCGCTATTCACTGTCTTCCCTATAAATTACATTAACGGGTTGTTTGAGTCCACGATAGGTCACAATGGGTTGAATTAAACATTCAAATCATCATTTCTTTGCGATCGACCACTGATGCGATGCATAATCGAACCAATCTTTTCATCTCATCTCAAGTTCTTATCTATATTTCAAACAACAATTTATAGAATAATTCAAAATGAATTGGCTATAAATCAAAGCGAAGCACTCAAATCGTCTTATTTTTGTTGTCCATTGTTTCCAATGAATTATTAATTATTCATTAGATTCCTGAAAGTTGTTTAGTCTTATCAATTGAAATATAAATTCGTAAGAATGAGACCCAAATAACACATTTTGTTGATTCGCTATCGAAAATTCAAATGCCCTTAAAGTATAAGTAATTGATTGAGACTTTAAAAATGTCTCCGATTCTGCTCTATTATGGCTAAGACTTCAGAACAAAACACTATAAAAACGATTTAATAACTGAGATCGAGATAATTACATGAGTTTATTGAATCGCTGTCTAATTGATTAGCCATTTGGCGATCGCCTGTTCGCTACTGATTATTGAATTCCTTTAATGGTAACAAACAAATAGAAGTTGAGGTGAACTCGAAATTTAATTCTTATACAACTTTTATCCCATTTATAGCGATGTCTGAATAAAATTAATTTAGAAAATTATCATTAGTTGTAAACCCAGTTATTATTTATTGAGAATTTATAGAGAGTTCCTTTTAGTTAAAGCAATTATTTTAATGACTATAAGTATATAATTTAGTTAATAAAACAGTTGACTGCGACCACTATATAAACCGGGTTCACCTGAAATGAGCCATTGAATTGAATTGAGCCATCTGCAATCGACAATCGGACACATTTTGCAGATAATACCAGTCCCCTAATGATTGCCTCCGAGCGAGATTGCCAGAGTGATCTGCCAGAGTTTGCAAAAGAAGCGAATCAATAGCTAATAGATTCGGTGACACTATCTGTTGGAACGGAACTAAACTTTTAGTCTGATATTATATTGAATTCATTGAATTCCTGGGCATTCAAACAATTGACTCGATTTGACTAATAATTATGATTACATTCCGAGTGATAAGTCTGTGATATATATCTGATTACGATATTCACTACAAAATTAGATCAAATGATCAACACTTTAGACCAATATTGCAATTATAGTGCAATTCATATCTTTTAACATATGCTTTGATTTCAAAGTCAAAGATTGAGAGAAGAAAACTGTTTATTGCTCTCATCTGACCAGAGATGGCCAGACTTTACATAAAGACATTTTCCGTTAACTCTTACGAAGAATTATATCGGTTTTGCAATAAGACATTGATTACATAGTTTTGTAGGGAAGTCGAGGCAGAGGTTGATCTGATCACCTAATTAGGTCACATACGTTGACCTCCTTTGACCATTCAATATATCAAATTCTTGTACATTGTTTCCACAGTTGCGCAATCAGGTGCTCGGGTAAAATCTCCCCGTGTGGGTCGCCAGGGGAACAGTAGATAAGGGATAGGGATAGGGGAAAGGGTAGTGAAGTTGTTCGACAATTATAATTACTTTAGGAAACAATTTTAGCTTAAATTGCAATTCAGTCGATAAGCGCTTTGCACTTATTGTATGGTATATTAGAACTATCCCACTGTCCCAGAGAACCCATTGTGGCTCTTTTGAAGTTTACAATTATCTAATCAGTATTACTGGTCGCTGCCTTATCAGAGGATGATCTTGGAGGCAAAATTCTATCACTCAATCACTTACTCGCAAATGATTTAAATTCAATTTTTATCATTCAATGCTTTCTTAGAAGTGATGAATAATTTTTGATTAAGTTTTATCAGTCAATCGAAACCCTCTATAAGTAATAAATCGAATCGAGGGATAAATTAAATTATTGCCATTGAATAATGTTGAACAGTATAGTGAGTCAAAAAGTGAGCCTGAATTAGATTACCCATGATTACCCATGATGACCATATCTATAGGGTTGAGATAATTCCTACCGAAACCAATTTCCCATTCAGTCATTGTGAATGCATTGATAACTCCAATGCGAACCTCAATGTCATACCTATTGTCATACTTTGATAGCTCTCCCCACCAGCTCTGCCCACCACCAGCTCAAGGATGCCAAAGACAACCCAACCCTTGGTTCACATGAATAACAGCTGACGCACTACTACTACGTTCTGCTAAAAGAAGTCAGAAATGGTTTCCTCGATTTGGGCCCTAAACAGAGCATAAACTAATTGCTTGTTTGGTGAAACGAGTATATGTTTGAGTAAGCAATTGAATAATTCATTGTTATTTATTGGATAATAGTTAAGCCCTTTTAGCAAAGTTGAGATCCAAAGCATTGTTTATTAAGGCTTTAATTTTTTGTCTGCAGTTTTACGTATAATAACGTCGAGTAAAACGAGTACTCAATGGAGACTTCAAACTGAGAGCACATTCAGTGAAGAGATTTGAGTTATATTTGAGAGGAATTCGTCTTCAAATCGATTGTCAATCGAGTGATATATCTCTGGCCATACCTCTCATAACTGATCCAATAGTTGGAGGAGTGATAGGAAGTGGTCGGAGAGGAATAGATATCACTCTGATTGCGATGTCAGCCAAGCCTTGAGAAAAGTGTTACACAATTGGTGTAAACCCTGCAAACACTGGCCTCGAGTACGGAATCGGACTCAGACTCGGGTGGAACGACACCACCGCCGAGGAAGAGACAGAGACACAGTCAGAGCTCTTCATCGGCTGTAAGTGCGAGTACGTCGTCGACCACTTTGACGACTACTTTGACGGCCATCAGAGCCATCCCAAGCGCGTCATCAGCGGTGAGCCAATCGACGTCTCACTCATCACACGTCGAGTCGTTATCCCATTCGAGTCAGAGTTCATCGCATTCACACTTAACCACAACCACAACGATCATGCAATCCATAGCCAACGGATCCAATGAAGACAAAGCTAACAAAGAGACTAACGGTTCCCTTCAAACAACCGACGGTCACATACAGAACGGTTCCACTAATGGACTCGCTCTCAATGGTGTCAACGAAGAACTCAACGAAAACATAATCGCTTCCAATGGCACTAATTGTGACCAATCTATCACTAAAATGGTGGACATTAAGTCGCGAACAGATCAGGACATCATTCGCCTCATTGGCCAACACCTGAGGATTATGGGACTCGAGTAAGTGATCAATCCTTGCCTTCTTTGTCTGTAACCCAACTGATCGATTGCTACCTCAACACCAGTCGAACAGTAGATCAACTGATTCGAGAGTCGGGCTGTCGTTTAGACCATCCGTCGGCCGCAATGTTTCAAAGCTATGTAATGAACGGAGAATGGGCTCAGGTATGGCCTCAAGTGATCGCTAATGGTTTGTCTCACTAACTGATTCTCATCGCCGACCGTAGGCCGAGTCAACTCTCTCTGACCTCAAATCACTTCTTGAGACACACAAAGCAATGACAGTAAGTGAAACTGAAAGAGACAAAGACCTGACTTAAGTGAACTCGTCTTTTACTACCAGAAAATGAAGTTCTTGTTATTGGAACAAAAGTACTTGGAGTACATCGAAGAATCAAAGCTCTTGGAAGCCCTTCAGTGTCTCCGCTGCGAACTGACACCCCTTAAGTACAACACCGAACGTGTCCACGAACTGAGCAGGTATTTAATATCATGATAACCATTACCTCTGTAAACATTTTTCATATCAACCGATTCAATACTTATTTTCTGCGCTTTCTGTGAATTATATCCAGTTTTTAATTATTGAAACACAATATCCTTGAAGTCTATAAAAACATTTTGCGTAAACTTTTTTTTTCATTGTTTGTGAGGAAATATTAATCAAATCCACCACAAAATGGCTAAAAATGCTAAGATTTTTTGGTGATTGAGTGTCAGACATGAAGTGGTGGTTAATCAGCGAAAGTATTGCCACAAATCATAAGACATATCCTTTTGTTTGTTTATGCTGTTTAGGCAGAGCTCTCAGTACTCAGTGCTCTCTTTCGTAGATATCATTGCATTTAATTAATGTTATTAACACTCATGTGATTACAGAATGAACACTAAAACTATCAAAACTTGTGTGAAATGACTTCTACCGAACCAAACCTAAAATATAATATGTTTTATACTTTACTCCTTTTATCGCTTTTCCTTCGTATCTATTGATTTCGATTTAGCACTAAAACTGATTGAAATCCTTTTCAAAGATATATTTTTCAAATGGTCTCAAACTAATGATTACTTAATAGAAAATCTTTGTCGCAAATTAGTGCCAATTATTCTCTTGGAAACAGAATTTTTGTTTTTGTCTTCGACTAAATTTAAAGCTCGAGTTTATGCCAATAATTGAAGGCAAGCAATGATTAGGTCGTTCTGGGCTTTGCTTTCAAACTTTGGTTTCATTAGAATTTAATATTATTCATAATTCTGAGTGAATTCTCACCCAATTGTTATGTTATGTCTGTCGAAGCAGACGAACATTGATCGAGTTGTAGATGAGTTTCGTTGATGTCATTTAGTTTGGAAATGATTTGAAAGTAAATCATTAATTGACACAAACTATGGCTTCACTTCTATAGTGAACTGCTTTGAATACATTGATCGATAAGTTTAGATAAAAATTCTAATGTTTTCGCAAATCATTGCTCTATTGATTTAAAATGGAATACAATTTTCGAGATAATTATCATTAACACTACAACTGTACGACTACTTCGTCTCTAACTCTTTATCGTCAATGTTTGCCAATGAGTTCAGTCATCTCTCAATTTATCTTTTTAATACATATATTCACCGCATTTTAATGTCATTTTAGACAATTTTTGGCGTGTTTTTGCAAAAGTGTCACAATTCAGACACACTGTCAGATGATTTGATAATAACGATGTGAATCTCATTTCCAGATACATAATGTGCAGTTCCATAGATGAATTGAGAAAGACTTCAAACTGGGAAGGGAAATGTCTCTCTTCAAGGATGAAGTTGATGGAGAAATTGCAAAGTATGTATAGATACGGACATTTCAAATGACAAACTAACTCATATTATCCATTCAAAGCCTTTTTGCCCCCAACTGTTATGCTTCCGCCGCGAAGACTCCGTACACTCCTGTGCCAAGCGGTTGACCACCAGAAAGAGCGCTGTCCGTACCATAACTTTACTGTTGATAATGGCATCGATAGCGTCAATCTTTTGGTCGATCACGTCTGCAGTCGGTCTGTACTCTCACTCGGGTTTGCAATCGATTTATTGTTTGTTTGGACCAAATCTAGTGACGACTTCCCCAATGAGTCAATTCAAGTAATCACTGACCACTGCGACGAAGTCTGGTTTTGTCGCTTTTCAAATGACGGCACAAAACTTGCCACCGGTTCCAAAGACAGCACAGTTATGATATGGGATGTCGACCCCGTCAGTACCCATATTTGACTTTCATTTACTTTTGGTTTAATGGCTTTCTTTCAAAATCTTAGGACACTTTAAGACTCAAACATAAACACACATTCGAAGGCCATTCATATGGCGTTTCATATCTCGCGTGGAGTCCCGACGACACGTATTTGATAGCCTGTGGACCCGACGATTGCGCTGATCTCTGGGTCTGGAATGTCCAGGTATTACATATTTGCCATTTGTTTTGTTGTCTAAGAATTTATTCTATTTGTAAACAGACGGGAGAACTAAGAGTTAAAGTGAGTCATTCACCCGAAGACAGTCTGACCACATGTTCGTGGCATAAAGACGGCAAGAAGTTTGTCACCGGTGGCCAAAGAGGACAGTTCTATCAATGCGTAAGTTATAAGTTATGCTAAACTTGAAATGAAACTAATGTTTGGTTAGGATTTGGACGGGAATGTGATCGACACGTGGGAAGGAGTTCGCGTTCAGTGTCTATGCTTTCGCAAAGATGGCAAAACGGTATTAGCGGCTGACACTCACCAGAGAATCAGAGGATATAATTTTGAAGATCTTTCAGACTTTAATATGTAAGCAAACGATTGAAGAGATTTATGATCTGATTTAATGTCTTATAGTATACGCGAAGACAACTCAATAATGTCGTTCACTTGTGACGATTCGGGCCGTTTGGCACTTATAAACGTTGCCTCACAGGGCGTACATCTCTGGGACTTAGAGGACAAGATTCTATTGAGGAAATTCCAAGGCGTCACTCAGGGATACTATACTATCCACTCGTGTTTCGGTGGAGTCAATCAAGTGTTTGTCGCCAGCGGTAGTGAAGGTAATGATATTCCGCTCACGCATTCAAAAGGGTTATAATCGGTTCATCCCTTCAGACAATAAGATCTACATTTGGCACCTGAAGAGAGAAAAGCCGATAAGTGTTCTGACCGGTCACTCGCGGACAGTGAACTGCGTTTCGTGGAATCCACGATATCCTCAACTGATCGCCAGTGCCTCAGACGACGCCACTGTCCGAATATGGGGACCGTCCACCGAAAGGCCGCACTCGTCGGCGACCTTTTCAATGACGTCTTCCCCCAATGTTATGAGAGGAGGGATGGACTCAAGCGGTTCCAGTCCTAGCACTTCAGCCAACGTAACGAAAGCATAATTCAGTGCCTCTACTCTTAAGACTTTGAAAACAATAATTCATTTCTAATCATCTCTTCATCACAACAAATGAGTGATCAGTTTATACGACAAACAGAGAAACAAAACTGAGTTCCTGTCCGTCGATCGACAAACAGCTATGACTTGATATCAGTTATGACATCGAAAGTGACATTAAAAGAGAATCAGAATCGCCTGACATTAGGACACAATTCGTCTGACCATCAGATGAATTACAATATTGTTATGGATTTGAGTTAATTTAAACATCAAAACCCATTTGTAATCAATGATTCGCTTTTAAATTAAGTTTGTTTTGGTTTAGCTTTCGATTCAAAGGGAGAGGAATGAGAGCCAGCATTCGAGCGCTTCGTTTAGTTCTCTTTCGAAAAATGTATTTTTTGTTGTTTTTAATAATATTTATCTTCAATTGTGAACACATTTTAAACCATTTATTTGAATATTCATTAAGTTTTTGCTCACATTTCTGTACAGTTTTACTGCCGATCGATAGTTAAACGCATTGATAATAATTAATTACTTTTATTCAAAGCTAACAGTTATTAGAGATTTATGTTTTGCCGACGAATAGCCAATAATTAATACCTCAGTCCTGACTCCTGTCCGACAAAACCTATTCTAAACCCATTGTTCGCTAAATATTATTGATTTTTATAGTCCTTTGTCTGAAACGACTCAATGACTCAATTGAATTGAAATAACGGTTTGGTTTTAATTATGCAATAAATGTCTAAAACATCTGAGAAATAGTGACACAAAACGTGTGTAATTAACGATAACTATTCGCCAATCGATCGGAGACTAAACGAGTATTTGATTTCAGAAATTTAGTTTAATTTGCAGTCAATTCTTGCGACCAAAGGATCGGGTGTTTTGACGGACCGACTGTTGCCTCTCATTGTTGTTGTTATTACATATACTGTTAGGTATGAGAGGAGTCGGCGAACGCAACAAATGAGTTGTTTAGAGACGAGTAATCGATATAATTATTATTTTATGGGATTTTATGATATAATCGATGTATTGTTCGCGAGTTAGGTCTTCGAAGCCAATCGTGTGTTCTATTGATTAGCCATTAATTAGTTTATATTTAGTCCTCAATTGCGCTCATATTTACCCAAAAACTGTTATTTAATTTTCTGTAACAACACGTGAATTAGGCCTAAGTCTAAGCCGTAGTTGATTTGGGTTGAGATCTGTTGTCGTCAGCGATCGCTTAAATGCACATAACTTTAGGTTTTGTTTTCCTTTCAATCAATCAATTATTCGATTGTTTTTCAGCTTTAATTTAATTTGTTTTACAATTTGTTTTAAGTTTAAAAAAACGAATGAATAGAAAGCAAAACAAACCAATAATTATAACTCCGATGAGAATTTCAAATATATTGGTTATTATTTTCAGAT
>JAQGAJ010001240.1:0-10518 GCA_034689365.1 Liebstadia similis
AATTAGTTTAATCTAAAATGATTTTAAAAATTAATCAAAGTTTTGCAGAATATATAAAACTAAAATTTTGTAAATCATTTTGATGTAAAACACTTTTATAAGATTATAATTTTCACAACTCATTGATCACATCAGTGGTAAAGGGTTTGAAGGATTATAATTAATATCAGTTCACAATTACCATTATATTCATGAATGAGACTTTTAAAAATTTATAAGTAAAACCACATCATGGTATTAATAATGTTGGTATTTACAATAATTAAAAGCCATTTATACATCGAAACAAAAGTTGAATGAAAAATTCAATTGGAATTTATTAACGAATATCATGATTTGTAATTTGGGCCAAACTTTAAAAGAGCTTTAGTTATTTCTATGACTGTGAAGGATCATTTCCATTTTTCTGACAAACTAGTGCCCGAAAGGGCTCTAAAGTCCAATTGCAGGTTAAAGTTTAACTTTTTTCCGATTATTTACTAATTTGGAAACATTTTAATTAAATTATTGGGTTTAATAAGACCTCAGATATTGTCGCTTCAGTTCATTTAAATAATGTCTTATAATCTATAAAACAATCAATAATTTAATAAATAATAGATTTAATGACATTTTATCACACTTTGGATAAAAATGATTGAAAATAACAAATTTAACTGATCACAGATCAACTGATCCAAGACATGAGACCAACCGCGAGTTCGCACTTCTTCTTCAGTTGAAGTCCATTCCGATTGTTTCATATCTGCCATCTATTTGTGGATCTCTTGAGTCTTGACATCTAATGTTTGGTTAAGTTTAGTGATGGCTCGCAAAAGACGTTACCGTTTGTGTCAGTGAAGTGAATATCGCGTCCATAAGAGATCTGAAGACATGTGAAGACAAACAGTTGACCACAACTCGTGATCAGTGATATCTATTGTGACATCGGATCAACTGATCTGTCAATGTTTGGATCACTTGAAGAGTTATGAATCGGTCTTAACGTCCAAAATAACAAACCGTTGCAAACATTGACTCAAAAACTGTTTTTTCGGCAAAATTTTAAATTAATTAACATTTGATTTACTCTTTGTTTACAAAACTTTTGACTCTTTTGCGATAAATTTTGATGAAATGATTGCCATATCTGTAGAAAGAGTTACAGAGAATCAGTGGAATCAGTCGAAGATTATCAATGAAGACACTGATCGGCCAATCGTTGTCGTTGTCGATCACCGAAGCGCTGATTCACTCTTCAGTTATCGATAACTCAATGCTTTTAAGACTAATTTGTTGTTAAACTCTAGACTTAAATCAATATTGATATCAATATTGAGATAAGAAATGATTTCTAGCTTAAGATCACTTGAGTTGGTCTCACATTTGATTATCTCATTTCTCATTAGACACTCATTTAGTGCTTAAATCAAAACCAAAAGCAGTTTTTCATTGATTTCGATATCAATAGAAATGCTTTCAATTGAAGGCTTTGCCAAACATTTGCCTTAATTTTGTTTAAATCATATTCTCATCGATTAGTCTTCTCTTTGGATCAAATCTGAAATGAAGGCAATTATAGTTGTGTTGATCACGAGTTTGGTCACATCAGAGGCCACCCGAACCTCCGACCCGAAAGTGACGCTAAACACTTTGGACGACATGGAAGTGTTGACATATTTTCTTCTCTGGAAATATAATTACTTTCCGACCACTGAAGACATCGATGCCATGAGGTTTGGTCAGAACGATAATACCTTCGGCCAAAAAGAGGGTGACATTGACTCTAAATTATTGTTATTCATCGAGAACTTGAAGGACAATAAACTGATCCAACACATCACAAATTCCTCTTCCATTTCTACGATCGAAACCAAAACTCGAAGCTGTGATAACTTAGAAGACGATGTGATTAGCAAATGGCAGTCGAAGATGTCAGTGACAAAGATTAAGAGTCTTTGTGAGGCCGCGACCGGATGTAAGTCATCGAAACAACTCATAGAACTGATTGACGGCCCGAACCCGAGAACAGTTCCTCTTCTATTGAGTCAGTCCATTGTCAGACTCTGTCCATTGATTTTGTTTCAACTCCAAGAACATCATTGTATAGAACAACGCGAGAGTCACTATAAAGCCCTGAACAGGCCGTCCGCGGGTGCCGTCTGGGGGTTCGGTATTCTCTTTGTCACAATCGTCAGCTTCTGTTCGCTTATTGGAGTCGCGATTCTACCGCTTCTGACCAAAAATACTTACGAAGTGATGTTGACTTTGTTCGAGGGTCTGGCGGTCGGAAGTTTAGTCGGTTCCGCAATATTTCATTTGATTCCTCAGGCCTTTAACCTGACCGGTGATCGATCACATTCGTACCTCTGGAAAGCTCTCATCATCTTTGGTGGCATTTATTTATTCTTCTGGTCTGAGAGGATCATGAAAATGGTGGTTGAGTTCCGAAGAAAGCGAAAACTAAACATACAATCAGTCCCTTCGTGTACGAGTGCAGAGATAGAGCCGAACAAACTTATTGGTCAAAAGTATGGCAAAGAATTGATCTCTCATTTGGTTAATCATTCCGTTTGTTTACAGACAAGTCTTCTTCAAAGATAATGATTACGACAAACCAAATGGAGTCCATAAGTATAAGAACAATGCCTTAGAATTGACCAAAGAATCGGTTAAATTCAATGTCGACCACAATTCAGACAATGAAAGCGATGCACAGATCGAAGAGAGTCCCGAAACCAAAGAATCGAATAACAGTCGATCGGAATCACTAATACTTGAGACAATCGCGAGGGAAAGAAGTCGAAGCAATTCATTTAACCTAAGACACGGTCATTCACACGGCGGTGACCAGAAGACAGAGATAGCAACGGTCGCGTGGATGATCATCTTCGGTGATGGTCTGCACAACTTCATCGATGGCATCACAATCGGTGCCGCCTTTTCTCAGAGCATTCTCGAAGGGATCTCTATTTCTGTGGCAGTTATTTGCGAAGAATTTCCTCATGAATTGGGAGACTTTGCAGTTCTGATTGCGTCCGGAATGACAATGAGAGAAGCGCTCGGATACAACTTCGTGTCCGCGTGTACCTGCTTTCTAGGCCTGGTCTTCGGCATCCTTTTGGGTGATTTGGCCGACGCCGCTCCCTATGTGTTCGCCTTAGCCGGCGGTATGTTTTTGTACATAGCATTAGTCGATATGATGGGCGAACTGACCGCCGGTCTGGAGAGGGCTCGACTCAGCGGAATGAGTCAAACCTTCAAAGTCTTACTCTTACAAAACATCGGAATACTGTTCGGAGTGTTTGCGCTCTTATTTTTGGCCAAATATGGCGATAAAATTAATTTCGAAGGATTAGCGCCACCGAAACAATCGGACATCCCTTTCACTGAATCCTGATTTAAAGGCAATAAATCATTTGCAATGACAACGACATCGATAACGACAAACATTTTGCATGAAATTATTTATTTTATGTAAATCTAACCGATAGTTAATCACAAGTTGTTCACAACTATTGATCTTTTTATTCCTATTTATTACTAAACCCGAGGTTTTAATCATTTGTTGTCCCAAATGATTGCCTTCGCCTTTGGTTTAGAACTAATTTGAAACCAAATTATATTTATTTGTTTTCAATTGAAAAGCATTTAATTTTAAGTTTTGGACTGTTTTACACAATTGTTTGCATCGATTCCAGAGTCTAATCACTGTTTACTTGTGTAATGACTTTCATTACATTTCATCAATAAATCGATTGATAACTCATTTAATAGAAAAGATTAAAATGTGTTTCACTTCGACTGATGTTTATTTGGTTTGATTGACGTAATATATAATCAAAAGATAACTCAAATATAATTAAATCGATAATAAAAATAAATAACTCGTTTGAAAAGATTCAAAACTCAAGAATCAAGAGTTAATCAAACCGTTTCTCTTGTTATAGAAATTCCCGTTCGGGTGTCGGAGAAGAGCCTATCGTTTAGACAAATGATTAGTAAGTTTTAATTTGAATCTAAGATAAAAGAACTGACCATTACTTTGGATGAGTCGTCTTCACTGATCGACACCTGGACTGTCAGTATATCGCAAGCGCTGATCATTTGACGGATCGTAGTTCGGGTGTCGTTCGGGTCATTCCACTCGAGAATCAATTGATTTTTTCCGTGTTTAGTCTCGAAAACGAATTGCTTGAGTGGCAACGGATCCAAATATACTCGGCTTATAATACCGCAGTTGAGTATCATTACATCGAAGGAGTGGTCGTAGACCTGAACCACAATAGCTTTGGTCTCAATTTTACCGATTTGTTTGATGAATATATTGAGGAACAGTCGAGAACTGCTTTCACTAACGAGACGTGCGCTTAGTTTCTTGTCGTTACAGTTTTTGGCGATTCGATGTAAATCTGTGACACTGTCACTGATCTCCTGCTTATATGAGAGCGAAGCGGCCAAAAGTCGATGAACGATGACATCGGCGTAACGTCTAATGGGAGACGTGAAGTGAGTATAGAGAGGAACACTTAGGGCGTAGTGATGGGTCCCCTGAACCCCGCTTTGCGCCCCTAAGCACAGGTATTGCGCCGCTTGCATGGCCTTCAGCAAGAAGTGAGCCACCACTCGCGACTTATTCGGGTCGCCGTCCACTATTGCGTCCAATGATCGTTGAAGAGTCAAAGAAGTGGATGTGTTCACTGAGAACCCGTTGTATTTACAAAATGAGTTAAAGTCTCTGATCCCATCTTCAGAAGGGGGCGGATGACTGCGAAGAAAGGCTTTATCTTCGAAGTGTTTACTAATTCTGTGGGCGACCGCCATATTGGCCAATAACATGAACTCTTCGACTAAACGATTAGAATCGCGATAAAGATATGGAGAATATCCCGATGGAAGTCCTGTTTCTTTGTCCAAAACAAAGTGAAGTTTAAGTTTTTCTATCTTCAGGGCTCCCCTTTCGAAACGATCTTTTCTTAATTGAACAGCGATTTGATTCAATAGATTAACACTTTCTGAGATCGTATTATAAGTCCAATTGTCATAAATTGTAGGCAATTCGCAGTCTTTCCACTCTCTGTTCGGGTCGTCAATCATTTCTTGTGCCAACTCATAACTCAATTTAATACACGACTTAATGATTGTCCGTCCGAACCAATGCTTAAGAATATTTCCATTTTTGTCGATAACCCAAACCACAGAAAATGTTAGTTTTTCTTCGCCGGGATTCAGAGAACACAACTTCTCGCAGAGAATTCTCGGTAACATTGGTATAACTCTTTGGACCAAATACACTGAAGTGGCTCTTCTTCTCGCGATCTCATCCAAAACCATATTTTCCTTCAAAAAGTACGAAACGTCTGCGATATGGACACCAATTTCAAAGTTGTCGTCGTCCAGTCGTTTCACCGAAAGAGCGTCATCCAAATCGCGTGCTGTCGAGGGATCGATAGTGAAGACACACTCATTGCGAAAATCTCGACGATATTGAAGTTCAGTCTTCGGGATCAACCACTGCTCCTCCCATTCATCGTCCTTGAAATTCGGTAAACCATAATACGCATTGTCCGGAAAGTCGTTGTATTCGATGTTATGTTCGAGTAAAATGAGTTCACTCTCGGCCTCAATGTCTCCGGCATTTCCTAAATGTTTGAGAAGCCGACCGCTCGGGAAAGTGTCGGTTATCTTCCATTCGTCCAATTCGGCAATAAACAGACTCTGAGCAAAGTGGTCCGGATGATAATAGAAGTCGGGCGGACAGGTGTTCATTGCAATTCGCATTCGAGGTATACGCGAATCGTTTGGTAAGAATAGCGCCCAATTCTGGTTCTTCTCCTTCATGTGTGCCAAACGTCCGCCGGCAATGCGAGGATGAACTTCTTCTTTTATGTGAACTACTCGACCAGTTCTTTGCACAAATTGCTTCCAAAACTCAAGTTTTAAAAGATCTTCGATACTAAAACCCTGTATTTTTTTTACTTTTAGACTCAAATCGTCTAAAATAACATTATTTTTGACAGATTTTGGGTTCCGTTTAATTGAGTTCAAAGGCTTATCAGAAGTTTTAGGGGTTTCACTCCCTTCCCCGTTAGTCTTCTTCTTTCGCGAACCTTTTCCTCGTCTCCTCTTTTTCTTCGGTTTGCTATCATTTTTATTTTGTACTTTTGGATCAATAGAATCCTCCATTTTATCATTACGTGATGACTCACTATCTGAACAACTGTCCGGTTCATTGGCGTCAAAGCATTCGTTGTTTTTCTTAATTGTGTCACTATTTTCATCGCGCTCTTCGATCGGAACCAAAATATTTTGAGCACAAGAATCATTGGATTCTTTGTTTTCATTTGAACTTTTATTTTCGTTAATCTTCTTCGGAAACAACTCTTCGAACTTTTCTTTCCAATCATCCCAATGAATACGAATTACATCAATCAAAACCTGAATCACAGAATGGGTGACAAGTGTTGAAAAAGTTGATCTTCTAGTGTGACATACCTTCCAATCTTTGGGCTCATTCAGCATAACATCAACGATATCCCCGTTTAAGGCTCTGTTTCGGTCAATCATTCCTCCAACGTATATGTCGAGACCGCCCTCCTATTAGAACAAAGCCCAGAGTCATATCAATTGTATTAAGTTTCGGAATGAAAAATAATTTGGATCTAAATATTTGATGAATTGGTGAAAACATTAACTGAAATGAGTATAAACTAAATGAATGAAACAAATTTAGTGGTGAGTAAACAATTGACTCGACACTAAAATTAGTATAAAGTGTTAGAATACCGAGGATTACCGGTGCGGTTATGTAGGCGTCCGTATAGTTGCGGGGATTGATTCTCAACACTCCCTAAGAATAAGACTTTTAGAATCAATTTTAAAACAAAATTCATTACTTCAACGATTTCTCCCTTTTGGAGCCCTCTCTGGACTTCGCATAACGGCATGTATTCGGCAAATGTTCTGCAAATTAAACACATTTTAATTGAAACAAAAACTAATTTTTGAAATAATTTGTTCGAATGAGACGATCGTGCGATCAATGAATGACAAACGACTTATAAACGATTGAATGTTAAATAAGCCCTAACTATGAGCTCTATCTATATTCATACTTATAGACAAACCATTAAACCACTACTAAATGATAATCAAATTCTCCAAACGATAAACACTTTTAACTAACTTTTGGTTTGAGTTGCGATTTGTCTGCGAATTCATATATAGAGAAGACTTTGATTGCCGTAAAGGAGTTGAGGTTTGGCTCAAAGAGTTTTGTTTGAAAGACATTCTTCGCGAGTCTGTTGGAGTCGATGGAGTGGACAACGGAGTGTTGACAACCGAAGTGTACTTCGATGTCGGCATTGATCGGCTTTTGCCGACATTACTGCAGACGTGGTTCTTATGTAGAGCTCGGATCTGGTCTGGGATTTGGCACTTGTTTTGTTTCAGATCCATATTTCGGAGCATTTCGTACAAAAGCATACCATTCGGTGAAGGGATCCCATGTATTGAACAAACATTCTTTGAGTGCTTGGAATGACAATAATTGTCTGAAGAGCGCGACTGAGTGTCTGAATGGCGGCGATGCCGAGGGATCTGACTTTTAGGCCGTACTGAAGGCGTCTCCGGCTTTTCATTTGGAGTACTGGGACCGGGAGTGCCGTCACTGGAAGACATTGTCTCTTAGAGTTATCAATGGGTGATCACTGGACTAAGTCTGAGGTAGTGGTCAACTGATTAAATGGCAAACCAATGATAACAACAAATGACTCACAATTTAATTGCGAAACCAATCAATAAACTGATGGCAACGACACCTCGCGATCCACCGAAACAACACTTTTGGCGGACAATTCAAGTCTTTGACCACCGATGCAATTGACCACTGCATCAGCACTTCGGCCGAAGACATCACTGAGAGACCTTTGATCAAGTCATACACTAAGCCGTGGTCTTTGTCGGTGGACACGATCGAGATCTTGTCGGTGGTCAACAAAAGCCAAAACCTCATTGATTATAATTAAATTGCTATCGATTTATAACTTTTAAACCCATTTAAACATAACTGTAATTAAATTTATGTAAGGTTTTAGTGAATATGCGATCCATTGATTGGTCGGACAAACAGTGATTCAATTGATTACTAAACCATCGATTGATTTGAAAAAAGATAAACAAATTTTGTGTTAAGTCTTATCTCAAATGCATTCAAGTGTTTGCTTATGTCTGACGACCGGCGAAGACATGAAAACCTCTGAAGAGCTAACAAGTGATCCCTCGGTGGGGATGTCATGTGGAACGGGTCAGTGGTAGAGGTCGGGTGAGGTGAGGGCTACCGCTCTGATGAGCGCCAATGGGAGCCCATTGTGTGCGGACTCGACTCTAGTGTCGTATGACTGGCAGTCAGTCCTCTACTCGTCGTATCTATTGGTGAACGCAGTGGTAGTGCAGTGGAGTCACAGCTCTGTGAGAGAGCGCTCTATGAAAAGGCCCGATAGGGGAGAGCTCTGGACGGCTGGGCTGAGGGTGAGAGCGATCGAGGCTTTGGTCCGTTTTGATCTATGGCCGGCTCTCAGCGTTTGGCGTATTCGCCGTAATTCGCGTAATGGCCAGAAGGGATGTGCGTTCGCTCGTCGGCTGAGCACAGGCTGAGAGGCGGTGACCTATATATGTGTGTATCGCTCAGTCAGTGCGGACCCACTCTTACACTTTGGACGACATTTTCACGACTTTTCGGTAAATCTATTGTTAATTAAATCAATTTCTATCTCTTTTTACATCATTTTCAGACCTTTTATTCCACTTTTCCTTACTTTTCAACCAATCATTTCATTCATTATTCACTTTAACTTTAATTTAGTGTTAATTTTAATTATTTAATCCCTTAATCGCTTAATCAATGCCTTCCGTCCAACCAATTGATCCGTTTTCGGCCAAATCAGACATATTTAGTCATTTTTGTTGTTCTTCAGACAAAATACATATTATTTATGACTCTTTTCCGCTTTAATCCAATTGTGATTTCAATCATTTCTCATCCTTTGATTATCTCCGAAGGAAAGAGTTCTTAAGACAAGTGACTTCATCTGAGATGTCGACCAAATCAGGTATCCGTTCGTTGGTCTGTGACTCCAATGGCATAATAGTGGCCGAAATGGTCTACCGATGTATGATCTGCTCCGCCATTCACGACGTGTTAGACGACGCCCAAAGACATTATCAGAGCGAACACATTGACGACAACGACAATGACCTCAAGAATTCGGGCCAACAAATGGTTCCGCTCGACAGTGATCTCGAAGACGAGGAAGAGTTGAGTATGAATTACGACATATCCGATATGTATGAAGAAGTCGGCGGTCAAAACAGTTCCAACACAGTCAACGTCTCAGTGCCCGGAAATCTTCGACAATTGCAATATCAGAGTCTCTCAAATGCTAACTCCGAATCACTGATAATGAGTTCGCCATCGATGAACGACTACAGCGAGAACCGCACGAAACCGATCACATTTGCACAGCCGTCCAATTCATTTTTGCTGCCATTCGCCGGAAACACAAATACAGGTTAAGATCGGCGACCAATGGCTCCAAATCTAACATTTGTTGTCATAGTAGGCAAAGCATCCCCGAAACGAATCGGCGGTGGATTCGTGACCTGCGAAGTGTGTGGACTCACGAAATATTATTCACACATCTCTCGTCGATATGGAGTCTTCAGTTGTGAGAGTTGTGCAAAGTTTTTCTACAGATATCTTCTAAAACCTTCGAAGTTCACCTGTCCTAACAATGGTAAGACCAATGACAATGACAACCCTTGTCTTACCACTATATCATGTCTTGTTTAGGGGCCTGTTCTCTCAAGATCGACGTCCCGGGCGGCCGATGTAAGTCATGCCTACTTCAAGCTTGTCTGCAGAAGTATATCATAGACCCGAAGAAACATCCAAAGATATTCCAGAAGTCGCCGGGAGACAAGTCGGGGACCAATTTAGTCCCGGGCAATGTTCAAATCAAAATTAGTAAACCCAAGCATTTGTTGGCGAAGAATCAATCGGCCAATCAGAACATCAAACAAGAGATCTCAGGGGACGAGAAGTCCGCCGACGGGTCCCATCTAACGATGCCCGCTCTCACTAACGCCAAGCCCTCAACCAATGGTATCGTCATTAAGGCCACCCCTCCCTCAGGTTCTGGGAAACGGAAGCAACAGTTCAATGAAGACGGGACTGCCGTAACTCGTAGTCGTAGAATAGGTTGTCGTGAGTGTCCGGGATGTCTGGCGGATGACTGCGGACAATGTCTCTATTGTTTGGATAAACCAAAGTTCGGCGGAAACGACGTTAAAAAGCAACGCTGTATTAAACGGCGCTGTCATCGGGCGAACTACACATAAAGGAGTCGGACATCGCATCCAATCATAGTTAGCACTGGTGTCAGACCTAACCATAGCTTGCGATCACTTTTGCCGAACCCATTCCGACAAAGACTCCGGACGTTTGATATCAGTTATCTTTAATTAAATTTTGATCTTTTG
>JAQGAJ010001241.1:0-10516 GCA_034689365.1 Liebstadia similis
ATTATTGTTGTTCTGTAGACAAGTCTAAAAGGAATTCAAAATTTTTGAATTTCAGTGAAAATGTCCGCAATTTTTCTCTATTGGTCTAAATTGAGACAAATTGAGAAAACGATGTTTACTATAGACTAGAATAAAATGGAAGAACATTTTATTATTAAAAACATAGCAATTATTAGTGATGTTTGACATACATTTGACAGACTATATCATCGATCGCCCAATAATTATATATTGAACTCTTGTAACAGAAATTTCTCCGAAAAAGATGAACGCTTTTAGTCTAGTCTTCACTCAATGGCTCTCATTTTGGCATTGATTTTGCATTTTTCTCCATATTTCTGATCAAAAATAAATGTCTAACAAATGGAGAGATTCCGGGATTGGGTTTGATTTGAAAGATAATAAATATATCTTTCAAATTATCAAAAGACTGAGTGTTTTTTCAAGTTCTCTGAACTCAAAAACTTCTTTTCAAACACTTATCAAAAACTAAAACAATATTCTTATAAAACATAAATCGATTGTAAGTATCGAATAATTTGTTTCATTGAGATCATTGAGAATTGTATTGAAGTGAAGGCCGATCGCGATATTCAGACCTTTCCCACAACTTTTGTTTGGCGTTCCTCTCGAGAGAAGACTAATTCAAAGGCAATCTCTTATTGATAGACAAACTCTAATCAATGATTAGACACATAATGATTACAATCGAAATGTTTTCCCATAATTTCGTTGCCAATGATCGTCGCATTGAAACGATTGAAACCTAAACCGCATTAGTTTAGGTGAGAATACGGCAAACAATTGAGATTTAGATCCGATTCAAAGTCAAAATCCAAAATACCTTAACCAACAATCAATGGATTCACACGTTTTGCAGACCAACAAATCAAAGGTTTCGCCGAATACTGAGACTCGAACAAGAATTTTAGACATAAAAAGAGGATATATTTCTCATAAGCTCTTCCTTTGACTTATATCTAAGCTATCAATCGATCGAATGAATAAAAACATTTGAGAAATAGAAACATAAGAACTATCGGAAAAGTTTTCTCTCTTCTGGAGTTGTCTTTGAATCGCGTGAACACAAAGACGACCACAAAATGAGGAATAAATTCATTGCAAGTGATTCTCACAGACGTTGAGAAAAGCGTCTGATCTTTGATTAGAGACGAAGTGCACAAAAACTATACGAAAATGATTTGAAATGATTTCTATCTATTGTTAATGAAAATGCGATTCGATTGGAGGTTATTGTGGTTGAAATCGAGTAAAATTGGTTAGGATTGTCCTCGATTCTAGTCAAAGACCATCCATGTATCATCCATGAAAGACCATGAAAGACCTTTTGTTCATCCGAACCAATGGCGAGATAAACATTAACAAAATCTATTATCGATTTTCAGATAATATATTGAATGACATAAAACAGACAATAATTTTGATCGAATCTATAGATTACTGGATATAATTCATAGGCAGAGAGAAAGAAAGAGCACCAGAGATGCCCTTCCGATGCTTTATTAGCACAACAGAGCACACCATAAAACCTTTAGAGTAGATATGAACTAAAGGATCGATTATGAATGTCATTTTCAGATTATAGATTGTGGGATATAGTCTTCAGCGAACACTTGTTTCCAAATATTGTGTATTTCACCAGAAATTGCAACTTTCAAAGTGTAATCTTATTTGTTGAGCAATTGAAATGCCAAATATCATTGAACACAATCAGAAGAAAAATATTTAACTAGTGATTAATTGGTTTGCCTTCTCTTTTGGCTCTCTTTTGCTTAGGTTTAGAACAAAACTCTGGTCTCGATCTCCCCTTTTCTCGAAGTGTGAGATCGAAAACACTATTCAATTAAAAGCAATTATAAAAAGATTTTTTCCTCGAATTCTCGAAATAATTATCTGAATCTCGTGTAATAATAGTTAGCATTTGATTAATGGACTCAAAGGCAATCGGTTTTGTTTGAGTATAGCTTTCGAGACTGTATTCCAACTGATTCTCTGAGAAGGAACTGATCGCTGAAGTCTTCCTTCAGCTGAAGATACAAATCATGTGATAGTGAACTAAATAATTATCTATTCATAAAAGGATATTAATCTCTCGGGTAATGATGTGAAAATATTATCGAGAGATAAAATCACAATTAGTTCTGATTAATAATTATTTTCAATCACGAACTCAAAGAGTTCTCTCTCTTTCTTCTCTCTCTTCTGCTTCTCTTTCCATATCCTTCTCTCCCTATTCTCTTAAAGTAACTCAAAACTGAAAACAGACTCAAAAATTGCAATAAACTGAGTGTCGATGATATACGAAGAGCAAAGACCTCAAATACATGAGAGACATGAGTGAAAATGATGTTCAATACTCGACAGTACTGTAAACACAAAAATCTTGTGTCGTTTCCATAAAAAAGTCTTTTCAAACATATGACAGAAAATACTTATAAGAAAAAAGTTAAATAATATTCTGCTCTTAAGCCGAGACTAGAGATAAGGAATTATAGATATATTGGGAGTCAAAGCAAAGACATATGTATGCTATGACTCGAGAAATATGAGAAACAGATATAATTTGGTTGAGAATTGAAGAAAAAAACGAATAATAATAAATGAAATATACATTTGAAGAGAAGATATAATCCAAATATTTATGTCATTTGAAAGTTATTGCTTTGAAGAACGAGGAGAGAAAGTGAAAGAAAATGAGTCGAAATATGAATTTTGGATAAAATATATTATTTTCACTGAAAGTCACTAAACATTCAAACGGTTTGAGAGACTCTTTGATCTCAATTTCCCTTTGAGTTCTCCAAAAATGAATTATCGGAATAAAAATCGAGAGCACTCTAGCGCTGACTTAATGCGAGATCAGATGAAAAATCGTTTTTAATATCAGATGAAGTTTTTTCGTATAATTTATTGAATATGTTTTATAAGAAGTATTTTTCAGTCGATGTGTATGTTCTTTAATAAATAAATTCTGATATTAAATGACAAAAATCATGAAATATAAGTGACTTAACTATTCATATGCATCGGCACAGAGAAGGGCACAGCAATGACACAGCGGGTCCTAAATGGGATCAAATTCTTTGCATAACTCGACTCCACTCACATCAAGTAATAAATGGCTTCAAAAGCTTCACTTTCGTTGAATATTTGCTTAAAATGTTGAAAACATTAATTAAATGAGAGATGAAGTTATGAAACGATTGTTTGCCCGACAAAAGACAGACCAACACTGGCTCTAAACAGAGGAACAGAGGTTTCCGTCCGTCCCTTCCCTTCACTCCTAATCTCAAATGCAATAAACATTAGTTTGCTTTACATTAGAAATGATTTTATTATAAACACTAATACCTATCGATAAGATCTACTGAAAACCATAAATAATGAATATTTTAATGCAATAAAAGTCAATACATAACTAATAAAATGCAATTAACATAAGCTTTTCGTTAATTTTTAGTAACATTTGTCTGATTAGAGGCTTATTTGACAGAAGTATCGCCACATTTCTTATGAGAACAGTCGACAAAACGTTAATAACATTCATAAAAGTCTTAAATATTATCAATCGATGATTGGACTCGAGTTAAGAGAGAGGTTTAGTTAAGGTTTCGCTCAACGTTTGGAGCAATAAAAGTATCAGAAAATGATTTATAAGAATAATAAGCAAAACATATCTGATGTCATATTTTTAATATGAAAGCACAATATTTTAAGTCATTTCGAGTTTTGTGTCGCGAAAGGCGTTCCCAAACAAATTTATTGCTTTTCATAAACGAATTACTTATTTCAGCCATTAATTCGATATTTTCTCTGAAATGTGTTTTTTATCCAATTTTTGTTGAATTGAAAATTCATTTTTTGATTAATTAATTCATTTATGGCTTTTCATTGGGGCCTCTCTTAGCACTACTCAGTCGTCCCGTATTAGGCAAATGTTGAAAAGCGTGAGCCCAGAGTTGAAAAATGCTAAATAAATGCAAAGATGAATGAAAAAGCCCTGGAATTGCTTCTAAAAGTCCATTGGATAAGGAATTCCTAACTGATAGGTGTTTTCGAAGTTGAAACGGAAGTAATCTGTCGGTCAATCTCTTCACTTGAGCCGCGATTTAATAATTCAATTGCTATTATTTAAATCAATTTGCGATAAGAAACGAGAAATTTATTTGAAAAATATGATTATGTAATGAATATCATAAACGAAATTAATTAAATATCAGATTAATTTGTTATTAATATTTAATATTTAATCGAGAGATGAGAAAAAAGAAAAATGAAATTCCCGTTGCGTTCAAAGGAGGAGAACGAGAGGGGAAAGAGTCTGAACTGAAGATGAGATTCATTTAAAAGAGATTTCAATAATATTGAGCCCAAAGGCACTGAAATATATTCTTGGCTTAACTCAGATTCATTACACGACCTGAAAGTGATTTTTTCATAAATGAATAAAAGTTTTATTTTTGAATATACAGAGAAAAAGGAGCGACGGATGAGATGTGAGGCCAACAGACAAAAGCAATGCAAATAAGAGGCTATGCTTTGGATTAGTAGACGAGTAATGGCATCCAATTGAAAGTGCTTTCACTTATAGCCCAAAACTCTTCCATCAAATCTAGAAAATAGTTTTTCCACCCGTTCTCTCGTTCTCTGGAAAGCTATCAAACAACTAATTTCTTGAGCGCTGTGTGAGTGAAAAGTGTTGACCTCAGCGCCAAGCAATCAATCATCAGATCTGAAGACAGCACTGGTCTATGGTTTAGATGTGGGGGTCGGCAACCAAACCGCCAGCGCTTCTCATTGTCCGACCGAATGGTTTGCCTTTCTTTTCATTTAGCATCAAATTTGACGATAATATGAAGATTGAGTGCGAAAATAGGTGTAAAGAAATTTTATTATGTTTTTTAAGGAAAAGTTTGAACCGAACTCTAAAATGCATTATAGATTAGATGCCATTCAGAGCTCACAGTTGTTAACAAAACCTCAATTTTCTGCTCCTATTATACACATCTAGTGATATGAAGGCCTCTCTCTCTCTCTCTCTCGTCAGTACTGAACACCGCTTCGAATCCCAACTTATTATTCGCTTTTTTCTTAACACAAAATGAATAATCAATACTTTGAAACCAGAAAAAAGTTTTCTCGAGTTAAGCAGAGTTTTGCTCACTTTCTCTCATCTGATGACTACTTTGCGAACCTATTGTAGTTATAAAATGTAACTGAACTTAAATTATAGACTTAATGGCATTCTATTAATTATCTTCAATCAGATCCTTAGCCTCTAATTTAAGGCTAATGTCATTTTGCAGAATACGATTCATTTAATTTCACTCTTAATTAAATGATTGAATGCTTTATCTTATTTTCAATTTAAGTCTACTTTAACTCTAACTTTCACTTCACTACTGAATCTCGCAATTAATCATAATTTTTATTATTACTTCTATTAAATTGTTTTTAATTCATTTTCATTAAAAGTCAATTAGATTTTCCGTTTGCGAACCTCGTTATCAGTCAATCCCTCATAGTTTTGAAGCCCCTATTGTTTCAAATATCAAAGTCTTGATAAATAGCGAGATCTTTGAGCCTTTAAAGTGAGATCAAAGGGAATAAGAATAGAGTGAAAGTAGAAAAATAGATCATAAAATGGATTGAAATGAGAGTTCGAAACAAACAAATTTAGAGATTTTGTTCGGATCATCGCTCGAATCGATGATATCCGACATTAAAAGCCACGACAAGGCAATGGATGGCCAGTAATGGCATCGCAGAGAGGGATGAGAGAGAGATGTGAGCGCTCAGGCAAAGGGCTCGGATGTGCTTGGGATCAACTGAAAAGTGCTCGAATGCCAGATTCAATATATCACTTCTTAATGCCATTCTTGGCATTGATTCCAACGAATGATAAAATTATAGCCGAATATTAAATTTTTTTGACTAAAACTATAACACATTTATAATAGAATTTGATTGATTAACTATTTTTTGAGAATGACATCAGAATTTTGAGCCAAAACGACACTCGGTTTTAATGGTTTAGCACAACCTGTGTATTGAACCCGAGAGGGACGACATAAGACATAAGACGGTTCGTCACCGAAAACGCGTTAAGAATTTTTGTCAAATTTAATAAATTTGATGAATATATTTGATTAATGACTTGTCTTTTGATTCGATCGCAAAGATATGACAATATATGAGAGAAGACGAGCGAAACTAAAGTTATATTCATTTCACTCGACTATTATATAACTATTATTTATTTAGTTTTCATTTTCCTGAACTAACATTTATCTGACACTTACGGGCAATAATAAAAATATCCCATATTTTAGTCATCTCTTGATAACTAAATATTAAAAATGCCTTTAAATGTGATATATATTTGTGAGTTTAGCGAAAAACTGTTTTTTAAATTTCGTTTATCGTTAAATCTCACTTAAAATCTCTTTCATCGCAATGTGAGTTAAGTTATATCGCACTAACAAAAAGAGATTCTCTGAGACATTGAATAAGAATTTAATTAAAATCTCTTAATAATTATGACTTCTCTCTCAGAAACTCGTATTTAAATTGAATTTCCGAAAAGTTTTTTGTGGTTTTAGTCGAGAGGACGACGAGATTGCGAACTATCGATGCATTTGAGAGGAGAGACCGCACCCAATGTTGCCTTTGATTTAAGCAATGACTTCACAAAAAAAAGTAAAACTTTTTTTTTTGTTAAGAAAAGACAAGTTTTGACTATCACTGCAAAAGTTGTATCAATGAAAAAATTGTATAATCAATCAAAATAGGTTTTGGCAGATGTCTGGCTATATGTCTATTATTTGATAGTTTTTCTTGTCTTCAGAGCCAATACTTGACTTACATTTCATTTCCGTTCAGTTCTTGTTTTTTAGGTAAAAATAAACGAAAACAAGAGAAAAAAGTTTTGAATACTTGACATAAACTCCGGTCAAATCAAACGCCTTTTGCGGTGTAATTCAATTTTGGGGTCGATTGACAACAGTTTCAAAGTTTCAAAGTTTTAATTTACTTTTTAAACACTAATTAAAGTCAAAACTAAACGCAATGACCAAAACGTATGCAAATCGCCTGATATTTCTGAATCAATGACTAATTAAAACACTGAAAATTCCTTATTCGCCGCCAAATATCTGATTAACTGATAATTAATTGACTGAAAATTAGTTTTTAATCACTGTCTGAACAAAATTTAAAGTATTTTTAATTATTTCTTATAATTAGTCGAACGATAACTTAACAAAACTTAACGAATGGCAAACTTTTACTCTGAGAATACAAATTACTTAATCATAATTAGACAACAATTAATCATAATTTAAACAAATTCAGAGACTATTTGGCGAAACTCACCAAACGATTAATGATTTGTGAGACTTGTCTTCGATCTTCTCTTTGGAGTCAATTCTGTGAAATAAAAAATGAGAAGAATTTAAAATCATTTCATTATATTTGAGCAAAACTTTTAGATCGAAAGCGTATTTTCAGTTCGATTGGTGTCTAATAATGAAATACATTTTCCATTGATATCTAATATATATCACAACTAGATATCAAACTAACAATACTTTTTCGATTCTGACCCGAAAAAAATGTCGAAAAGCAATGAATAAAAAGAATTTTTGAATTTCATCTCACTTTTCACTTTTGAATTGATTTTCATTTCTATATTTTTATTCGTTCTCCAGATCTCATCAAAAACTAGAGAATTGCACAAAAAATTTCATACTTTTTCGTTCAGATATCATATCAAAGAAATTTTTATGCCTTATGTCGGGAGACAAACAAAAAACGTCTCTTTTCTGGAGACGACTGAATGGTATCGACTGAGAGAAGAGAAAGAAGACCTGAGAAGAGATTGAAATCATTTACCAAAACCTTAAAAAGTCATATCAAACGCCCAAATAAAAGATGAAAATTATATTTTGGTCTCATTTTTTATGCTTTTATACTAAGCATTCAATTCATAGCCCTATCATATCCTATCCGCTACTGAATCACAATCTTTCCATAATTTTTTTTATAGTTTATTATAGCCTTAACCGCATGTAAACCGAGAAAATAGCGATAGAACTCCACTACTAATCCAGTTTTGACCGTCTCCTCAGCGCAAGGTTAAAGTCTCCTTACAATAGAGTGAAATATAGAATCACAAATGCATTCGTTTGGTATGATCAAGGTATTCATCGATTGACTTTCGATTTCAATTGAAAAACCCCAATCTCTCATAATTATGACAATTTTGATAAATGTTAAATTCCCCAATTGGTCAATGAACTTTGTATTTATGCAATTATTTTGGTAATCTTGGTCATAGACGCCAAATAATAAGCGAATTCATGTTTGATAAGGAGAAGAATGAGCTGAGGAAAAGGGAAAGCAAGCGAACTGTAAGAATGAGTTCCTTTGCAAAGTTGACGGACGGGTAGTCCAACACTCGATGGCATAAACTTATTATTTTTCAATTGTTATTATTAGTTATACTTATATTGTATTAGAATTTCTTTAGCTTTCAAACTGACTCTTAACTGAAAACTACTGTATATTTAAGGAGACGTCGGATGACAACAAAAATTTATAGGTTTTCGCTCTGAATATCATATCAGAGAATCAGTAGATTTGTTGATAGATATGATCACAAGAGTTGTTATCAAACGCTTTCTCCGGCTTTCAGACCACTCTCTTAGAGGTCATTCATTGGCAGAAGAGTTGGATTTGAATTAAACTTCAATTTCGATCGGAATTAGAGTTTAGCGCAAAATATATGAGAATTTTGAGAGAAATTTAATTTAATATATAATTTAAAAACTCCTTCAAAACTATAAATTCAATTAAATATAAATTATTAGCGAAAAGCAAAGGCGAAGAGATTTAGAGTAAAAGAAATAATTGTAATTAATTTCACAAAAATTATGATCTCTTAAGATCTGTTCTTTGGTTAGCAGTTGTGCTCCGGAGGAGAGGAATGGCATCGAAGACTCGGATATAATCTGTTCTTCGAAACCAATTATTTTTCTGCTGGTTATGAAAATTTATTGACTAAAGCCTGAGTGAAATAAATATAATTAATGAGTGATTCGATAGAAATTTGAAACTCGTTTCCAATGTTTTCTTCACTCAAAGGTCTCGATATCGCTATCAGTGATGGCAATCGAATAGTTGTGAGACTCAAACACAAGAGACAAGTCTTTTAAAAATTTATATCCAGAACTAAAATCACTTTTTCTTCGCTCGGTTTCGGATATAAATCTAACGTTTATATCGATATTAGACGACAGAAGAGAAGACTTTTCAAGAGTTACCTTTGCTTTTGGACAGTCGTCTCACTCTCTCTCCAAACGACATGACCTCAGGATATGTTCGAAACGTTTTTATATAATTTTGTTTTCTATAATTCGTTTTTATATCTATTGATAGAGCGATGGATGGCTTCGAGAGAGAGCTTTGAGAGAGACTTGTATTGAATATAGCGTTAGATCTGAAGAAGAGCTGATGTTTTGGGAGAAAAAGCGAAACTAAACATCATTTGGGAAATCAAATCAAACCTAAAGAGAAGAGTTTGCTCTTCGAAAGGCAAGTCTTGGTATTTATTTGATTGGAAAATTGCTGTTCAACTCTCTACAGATCTGAATAAAGGTTTGGTTAGGTTTTTTGGTTTCACTTCTCAAGCCTTTTAACAAAACAACACAAACTTTGTCTTTGGTTTTACTGAATTAAATCCAATGTTAGTATCGATAGACCTCTCTTTGGATGAGTGCTGTTATCCGAGACTTTTGGCCTATTTTTGTCATTTCTTGTTCTCTCTGTTTATCTATAAGTAATGAAGTGAATCAATAAGAAAAATAACATTTCCTTATCTACTCTTTTGTGTCTTTCGTTTCCATTAGAAGCGAAACGTTTGAATCATTTTTCAGCCAAATATTCATTTTCGTGAATATATTTTACATCCGAGTCATCAATAGCTGGCAATAAAGAAATTTATTGCAATAAAAGTGGACACCATTTGCGATAACGCGGTCTCTAAAGCCAAACGAGTTTTCATATCAAGGTTAGGCCAGAAAACTAACCAAAGGGAACACTATTTGGACCCGAATTCAGGTTAAATATCACAATATTTTGTTTAAATTCATGTCTATATTCTCTTTGTGTTCACTACAATAGTGTTTTAGGACTCGAAGTCTAACCCAAAACAATCGACAAAATAGTTATCCACTTATGGTTATTATCGTTTCCAAAATGAGACCAATTTTCGTGATTTTCTAGTTTTAGACTCATTTTATATTAAATTACTGAAAAATTAAATACAAATGCTTTTTAGAGTTTTAAAAGCATTTCCCGGAAAAATTAAATTTAAATTTTTGGTTCAAATAAAGAAAACTTTTTTCTCTTTTCTCTTGGAACACTTTTTGGTCCATTCATTGAAATCTTTTCTCTCTTTTGCAATAAATTCTCGTATAATTGATCGCCAATTAGT
>JAQGAJ010001242.1:0-10510 GCA_034689365.1 Liebstadia similis
TTAATTGCCAAATCCCCCGATGGGGTCGTATGTGTTGGATGGGGTGGTTATATATATAGGAATAGTGGGCATAAATATGTTGGAGACGATGAATTGGCATCAGTTTGGCATCGGTTCAGACCTGCTCTAAATGAGTGCTAAAGTCTTGCAACAGATTAGTGTCTTTAGTCGTCTCATATGGCTTTGGACCGTAAGAGGACGACCCGAAGAAGTTTACGTCATCGTCAGGCTATCGGTCCGATCACAGAAGAGGTCAGACGTCCGCCGGCCTCTAAGTGTAAAACTTGTTGCCGAAAATTCCTGGCATTTCTTGTGTCAAACGTTGGTCTGTGCGTTCTGGTAGTGGCCTATTCGGTCGGCGGGGCGTTCATGTTTCGGGAAATCGAAAAGGGATATGAAGTCAAAACCGCCAAAGAGGTCAACGAACTCAGGAACAGAACTATTCACCAATTGTGGAATATAAGTATGCCTTCCCTTACGACTGTCCCTCAACAACACTGATGTGTGACTTAATGCAGATCTGAGTTGATTTGTCTCTTCTTCTTCTGTGCCTCACTTACAGCCTATAACAACAACGTTCTCTTCCATAGACAATGGAAACAATCCATAGTCGAAGAGATAAAGAAGTTTCAGAGCGGTCTTCTAAAACACATCAAAGACGGATACGAAGGCCAACAGAGTGTAGGTCAGGAACAGTGGTCCTTCTCGGGTGCCTTCCTCTTCAGTCTGACCGTCATCTCAACCATCGGTGAGTTTTAATTAATTTCATCCAAATATCTCTCTTTTCTTCTTCATTAGTCTTTCGGCAAATATAAGCTTTTTTTTGTCGAAATAATCGACAATAAAAGTAATAAAACTTTTGTGCAATCGAGTGGTTCGGTCTCTCACTCTCTCTCAGCCTTTCTTAGTCTCTCTCAGACTCTCTCTCTCTCTCAGTCTCTCTCTCAGTCTCTCTGTCTCTTTAGTGCTCTGCAGACAAACCAAGACTTTGTTGTCAGCGAAGAATTAATTATGTTTTAGTTCGACAAAAAAGTTTAGTAAAGCAAATGATTCATTGCTCTGAACACAAGTATAGCTTCTGTTGTGTTGATCACAATTACGATCCAATACTCCAATACTAGTATTAAATGTTATTCAAACCGATTACAAAACAAACAAAATTGCATTTCAGACATAAGACAACTGAGAGAACAATAAATTAATGCCGTAATTAAAGTCAGATTATTTATCATTCGGATCCCAAAACCAAATTAATTGCATTTCAATCCAAAAATAATTGATTTTGAAGTGACATTAATTATAAAAGTTTTAATCGTTTAAAATCAATGCAAACGTTTGTATAACCTTTTATTTTAGAGCCCATGTATGCAAATGTGTAAATGTGAACGTTTATAATATGTTTATAATATGCTATTTATAAATTGGGTTAATTTAGTGAACGAAGACTGTCATCGATGCAATATCTTAGCGATGAGTAACCAAATAATGGTTCAAATCATGCGATTCTTTACTTTTAGAGCTACTTTTAGTCAAAACGCAATGAAACGTGGATTTTATTGAATAATAAATTTGATTATTTGTTAAAAACTAGATTCCTATCCCTATCCGAGTGTTTGGTCCTTTGATTTGATTATTTGAATTTGAAATTTTGCGAATTCTATCGAAACTGAATCGTAATCTCATTTCTTGTCAATCGTCTCATGTATTGAAACCAAGAGTGAATACGATTCTGTGCTCACCAGTGCTTGGAATTACTCCAAACTCATATCCCTATCCCTATCCTTATGTGTATCCGATTCTTAAGTTGAAGTATATATTAGAAGCGATACTTTTCTTAAGCCTTATTCATATGATCGCCATATTGTAAATGTTGTCAATTGTGGCATCACTTGAATCACTGGCATCACAGCCACTGCCATCTCCATAGGGGTAGTCCTCTCTCTCTCTCTCTCCCTCCCTCTCTATAGCTATTGTTAAATATAAAGAGATTGACAGCAAAGATATGGCACAGATATGAAGCCATACTAAAGCCTAACGTCTCCAATAACACCAAACTTAAGACACATTTTTCAATCGATCTCAGACTAGTTTGACTGTTGGGGCAGAGGATCAGCACTTGTGTTAGACATCGACGGACTCGAATAAATTGGCCGTTGGGTCGAATCCCTGTCCTTTGCTTTGTTCGTTGGGTTTAGTTCTAAATTGATATTCTCGTTCACAATTTGGTCGATTTGCTCATTCACTCAAATCAACAAATAAGTGATTTATTTTTGGATTAAATAGATCTGGAAATGAGATCTATCTATAGATACGTCCGAAAGTGTGTTCGGTTTGTCTTATGGATCATACTTTGCCAAACAATCTGATCCTTCGGTGAATTAGTTGTTTCGCTAAATAAACTGATGAACGAAAACAATTTAATATAACTTAGAGTTCGGTAAATAAGAAGAAAACAAAAAACTCAAGTATTTTCTCATCGAATCGATTCCTATTTAATTGAATTGTTTCTACATTTTCTCGAAATATCTGAGTATTGAAGATCCGATTTGTAATACTATTTTCAGATTTTTTCATCCAATTATATTCGTAATCACAGAACAGACCATTGCCTAAGAGTGAAGAGCAGAGAAGAGTCCGAACTCTACTTATTATTAATTTTACATCAAATCATATTAGTTTTCATTTCTCTTTTGTCCGCATTCGTGAATCTGAGTTCCAGTTCTGACATGAATTCTGCGATCAATTACTCGGATTCTTATAAATCCTGAGTCGAAATTATTTTTGATAATTCTTGAGCTCATGTTTATTTGTAAACAACCAAAAATGAGATCCGCGAGAGTGATATAAATTATAGGTAAATAATTTAGAGGCCATTAATCGAAATGAGCCGTTCCTTCACTCGTGATTCGATCAAATCTTGAGCACTGAATAATTAAGAAATTAAGAATCGGTTCAGTGATAATGGTCTCAATTGTCTGTGAAAGGATCAGTCGAGAGATCGAAGAGATCTTAAGTGATATCACCGAAAATATGTGAAAGCGATGAACAGACCAGCGATCGGACCATTGCTTATAAATTTATGATTCCTTTTGAAGACTGAATACATAAATAAGTGAAACCTATTAAAAGCAAATTTCACTAAAAGACGAACTCAAATATTATTCGAAGCGAACGCATAATTAACTCTTTATTGGTCTTAAATGGAAAAATCAATAATTAATTATAAATATTTAGGTTCGGCTTTTGATAAAACAAATTCTCTTCTATTTTCTTAACACTCGAGTCGATTGTCTTTTAGGATAAAATGGGAAATCAGCACAAATTGTGCACAACTTCTGTCAAAAATATGTTTACTTTCACTTAAAAATAGTGATTCACACAAATAATTGGGAAAAAGCGATATTCAGCTCAAACTTTGCTAACAAATACATTATATTTTGTTGATTTTGTGCCTCATTTCAGCTCTAAATATGCAAAAGTCTTGAACTAAATATAAAGATTGCGATCCATTTGTTTATACGACAATTAAATGGCATTTCTATTCATAAACCCATTTCTCAGTCTCTGTCGGCGATCCCTCCGAAGGCCAGACTTGGATTCGATTCAATTCAATTCAATTAAACTTTCATTCAAAATACGAAACTATTGCCCGCTTTTCGTCAGTAATTTAAATCTCGTTTAGTTTAGTAAAAAGAAAACTAGATTTTTATGAAAACTTGTGATTCAAACAAAATTGAATCAAAATATTGGGATCGCATTAATGGGAGCATAAAATGTGATTTTAAGCCAATTTATATTTCTTTTGCATTATTTTCTTAAAAGAATATAATCTAATAAAAAATTTTGCATTTAAGTCACGTTAAGTCACGTCTATTATTCATAAAATATATTTCGGAATAAATTAAACTAAAAATCAATCCGTTTTTTATCCCAAGGCTTGAATTAAATGAACCGAAATTTGATATTCCATTCAACCGAACAGTTTGTCCGCAACCGAACTCAAACCCAATCCCGAAGACAACTAATTGCATGACTGATCCTATTTTGGGCTCTCTTTGAAATGCAGAGATGGCTATTGTCTATTGGCTATTGTCGTGGTTGTCGTCTCAGATTAGTTTTATTTGCATCGAAGTTGGATTCGTCTTGAATAAGGTAACAAAACATATTAGATTTGGTACAAACTTGTTATTCAGATTGTTCTTCAAAGTGAGACAATTCAAGACATTTGCTAATCCTGTGAAAGAATGTAAATTCGATTCAAATTTTGGTTCATTTTGAAAGTAAATTGAGAATCCATTTCAGGTAAACTCATTGAAACATATTTTGAGATTCACTTCTCTAGTATTAGACCTATTCCTCAATTCGCGACACATTTTGACCCAAATATAAAGAAAAGTGAAATTTTCCTTTTGGTATCTCCGATCCCATTAAGAAGAACTGCATTTATAGAAGAAATTATATGAAAGCTATGCATTAATAATAACACATTTGAAGTAATGATGAATTTATTTTGAGGAACTGTTTGCAAACTTCAGGCGAAAGGACACGAAACTACACTTTTTTGAATGGAATATAAATTTCTTAAATTGGAATTTCATTTTACTTTGAATTTAAAACTCTGAATCCCAAAGAGGAGACCAGTTTTGAGAGAAATCTGTTGGAAGACCCGCGAGAATCCGAAGCAATCGTTTGGATTCTTTATATTCTGCAAAACAAAACATAATATTTGCTTTTTAGCCGTTTGTTATATTCTAAATCATCGTTAGTTAAACTAAAAGTTTGATTAAAGAGTTCAATAAACTTTTGACTATATTTTAGTTTAAAAAAAACAATTTTTGATCACAAATCTGTTCCCATCAGTGATTCTACGCATAGCAGAGTCTATTAAATTGATTAACTAAAATAGAATTTTCTTCACTTTCATCGTAAATATTTAGGTGAAACCAGTTATTTAGACTTTTAAAGACAATTTACTAATTGTTTAAATCTTCTCAAAATCCTAAGCAATCAATTGTTGTCACAATTTTTTGAGTTAAGTAAAAAAGTAGACCAGAAGTTGAAACGCGAACCAAGTATTTTGCAATTAATTGCAAGTCATGTGAAGGGCTCTCGTATTTCATTTTTATTCCATTTGCCATTTCTATCATAAAAGAAGAGTATTTTTCATCAAAACTAATAATTTTTCACTTTTTAACGCTAATTATTAAAATGAATGATGTTTTCGGCCCTTTTCTCAAATCCCTAACACTTTTATAATTGTAATTAAATAGAAAAATGATTTTCATTTCATTAAGATTTTGTTTATCTCGTTCTCACTAATACTTTAGTTTCAAAAGAGCCGTTTAATTCACATTTAATTATGTAATTCTATATATATATTAAAGGTTTCTATATTAACAGTTATTAAAAGTCATTAGTCTATTTAGTTAGTTATTAACATTTCATCAATTCTCTGATAATTCTTATTCTAAACATTACTTAAAACTTTCACCGATTTTAGTCTCAGATTTCTTGACTATCAATGTTAGACATATCATGGGTTATCGAACCCTTGATTTAAATGGTGACCAAAACAGAGAATGTTATGTATTTTGTAAGGAATTTGATTACGATTTGGTCATCAAACACATTGATCTCATAAAGATTGAGAAACATGGGTTCAATCGATGTTAATGTTAATAACATTTTTGTTGTTTTCTTTTGGGTGGAAAATTCAAAAATGACTTCAAAACAGTCTTGAAATAAATGAATTCGAAATAAACATTAGTTTTGAAGAATTGATTGCATTATTTTTAGAATAATTTTGTCCAACAATTGATATGAAAGGGGAGGAAATATGTCTTATCATCAGAATTGTAATGATTTTTTGTGTAATTTTCAGTCATATTTCAAACATAGAGTTCATTTGATTGACTCGAGATATGTTTGGATCACCTAATTCTCGAATCCTATTCTCAATACCAGTTTTGTTTATCTGTCCCACTATTTTCGTATATTCTTTCCAATCGTTGGCAAAGCAATGAGAAGTTGTCGGCAAAGAGCGGTCTCATCAAAGGGATAGCACATCAAACATATCTATCAATTCATTTTCATAAATATCAGAGATGCACATCAGATGATCACAACAGGAAGTCAAGTCCAGCCGAAAATTTAAAATAAAATAAAATAACATCTTAGAAATATTGGAAATCAAACGACAAACTATCACATATTGCACTGAATTTATTTTCAGAATCAAATAAATGCCTAAATTATTTCAATTGACATATTTTCACTGCCCGTCCCTGTCATATACGAAAGTTTGAGTGCACACAAATTTAGTGATACTATTCAGACGTTAGAAATGAGTACAACTCTTAAGCAATACAATTGGGAGCCGGCATTAGAGGCCGTAATGTGTCGGCCAATGGCTCTATTCGTCCAAATTCTGCAAATTTGTTACATTAAATGTCTTATTAAATAACTGGATCTCAAGTCATCTCAAGTTTCAAACGAATGCATTTGAAAAGTGTTTCAATTAAAACCCTCTTCAGTCGAGTCTTTAGTATTCAGAGACTCGATTAGAAAATTTTCATTTGATTTAAAACTTTCAATGGTTTTAATGAGTTTTGTTGATTAGTTTTATTATTAGAAACGACTTGAGATCAGAAATAGCATCAGATTTAACATATCTTTTGCTAATTGTCTCTACGGTTCAAAAGCGATGAATTCAGTTATTTATTAATAGATTTGCCGAAGAATTGTGTCGGATATGTGTTGGGGTTGTGTTGGAGTTGTGCCGGAGTTGTGATGAACACGATTTTGACTACTCTTTCGCAGAAATACATCAACTTTTCGACAATTGCTTTCGATTTCTTAGAATTCTTTGTTTGGCATAAAAACAATTTTATTTTCTTTTGGACTAATCCATGAAATCTGTGATTTCTTTTGAAAAAATAATGTTTTGAATTAACATTATTTCAACTAAATTAACATTTTTTAGTTCAAATCAACAGATTTGTTGACGATATTCGACAAATCAATCCATAATTTAATATTTCAGTCAAATAAATGATTTAATGATTTGAATAAATTGTTTTCAAAAGATTTATAACAGATATTTAATTCAATTCTTAGGTTACGGTAATATAAGTCCGCGGACAGAAACCGGAAAAATAATGACAATATTGTACGCGATATTCGGCATTCCATTGATGTTACTCTATCTGACAAACATCGGCGACATTCTGGCCAAGTCTTTTCGATATGTCTACGGAGGTCTTTGCACGTGTAGATCAGATCCTCGCGACAAGAAAAATAGAGCACAAAATAGGTCAATGAGATCAGGTCTTCATCGAAGTGTTTCATCTGTCACTCCAACCACACATCAAAGAGTTCCGGCGGCGCCCACACACTCATTGCCGACGTCGCCGATGTCAACGTTGAACCGACCACTTCATGGCATTCTGAACCAATCAATCAGGTAATGACAATCATATTAGTGACACATTAGTGACAATTATCTATTTATGTCTTAAGCACCGGAATTGGAGATCCGATTCAAAACAGAGAGAATTTAAATTTATTCCAAAGACCTCCGAATAGAGACTTATCAGACATGGATTCGAGTGAACCCGTATTTAATTTCGATGTCATAACTGAGAGAAAGGAATCGCCTCGAGTTCATGTGCCCATAACATTGTGTTTGGTCATATTGACCAGTTATGTGTGCGGAGGGGGAGCTCTCTTCTCCTTATGGGAGGGCTGGAACTTCTTGGACGGCGCGTACTTCTGCTTCGTTACACTCAGTAATCATTGTCTGACTGAACTGATTCCGAGTCAATACGTTTCTTCATTTTAGGTACCATTGGTTTCGGAGACTTAGTTCCCGGCGCTTCGGTTGTCGGCAGCGATAGCTCTCAGGAGAAGCTCGTCATTTGTAGTCTTTATCTCTTAACAGGTATTCCATCGATCAATTCATTCCTTTAGATCAGAGAATCGACTGATTTTCAAATTAATTTATAATTAAATTTTCATTTATTCGAAACCTGAAAGGATTGGCATTACTTGTGATGTGTTTTAATCTAATGCAAGAGGAAGTCATACACAAAGTCAGGTCTTGTGGACGAAGAATAGGTATTATAAGAGACAACAGAGAGGAAGAAGAATACGACGACGACTTTGACATGTCTTGAACTCAAATAATTTTCATTTAATAAGAAAAAGAGTCGTCGGATATAAAGTTTTCTAATTTTCTGAATGAATGAACACTTGGAAGCGATGCTGAGAAGAGGAAGGGCTTGTAGTTGAGCCGAGAGAGAGCCAGGAGAGAGTCAACAGAGAGAGACAGAGAGATCCGGATCAGTGAGACATCAAGATGTGATACCATGGATGTCATGCGCATCCGTGCCATACATTTCTCTGTAATCACATATATTTAAAAGTATCGCAAATTTGTTTTCTGTATTAATCGAAAAGCAATTCAATGCAAGTATTGAGAGATAAAGGAATGGATGCATTAAACTCCTGTTCGGATGGTCTGATGGTCTGACGGCCCCAAAGGGATGCCATACCACTGGTTATGGTCTTAAGTGGCCGCCAATGGTCTCCGAGTTATCTCTTTGTGTTGTCGAGCAATGGATGTAATAATAAGATATCTGTCAAACAGAGACTAAGCAAACAGAAAGTGTTGGCCAATGAATCAAAACAAGAGTTGAAAAGCGAGCGCAAAGACCGACAGTCTGTCCGACAGATGTGTTGTGCGGACACTCAGCTCCCGATTCATTCATAAATAGCTATTCGATTAGACCTTAATTTTGATTAATACCAAGCAATGAAATGCTAGGCTTCGGACGTCTATTAGAGATATTGCGGTGAAGGCATAGAAGACGACGATATTTCAAACGCACACAAAACAGACTCCAATTCCTATCCCTATCCCTATCCATGTCTAACAACTCTAATAAATGGCAACTCTTTTGCTGTAAGAAAGCGATGCAGAAATAGATTCGAGTTTTTGTTCGATACAAATCTCTCTCTCCTTTCAAATGTTCCGCAAAAGGACTACAAATTTGATAAATCAATTGAACCTTTTTTACGACCAAATATTCCATATATTATATAATTTCAAACTTATTGTTATCTTATTGTTTAAAATAATAAATAAATTTGATTTCAAGTCTGCCCTAAAATATATCAAATCAGACATTTGTCTAAATGTTTGGCCGACTGTTCGGCACCCGTGAGGGAGAGATTCGAATAAATTAACGATAAATTCTCATCTAATCTAAGATATAGTGAACGCTCAGGTATTGTAAATTGTTTGGTAAGCAAAGAATAAAAGATGAGTTCAGTTGTCTAAGAGCTGGCTTTGAGTTGGCTCTGAGCCAAAGCTCATAAAACAAGAGAAAAGATTATTATTATTACACTTTTGCAGCTCTGTTTGGGTTTATTTAAAACAGAGCCTCGTCTAACACTTGGCTAAGAGTTGGCCCGAACTCGGGTTTACGTCATATTGTGTTCACTGTTTTCATTTGTGTTCACTCGCGAGGTATAAGTGCCTAAACAAAAGCCATGTCTAACATAGCGCCACATATTCTCTATATTCTGTACGTTCTCTGTATTTACTATATATTCTGTATATTCTGTAAATTCTTATTTCTTTGAATCGCATTTATTTATTATATTCCTTGTATTGAATACGCCTTTTCAATAGAGAATTCACTTTTAGTTTTCTTTAAATTCAATCGATTTGTTCAAAAAAGGCCAGAATTTAAACAATATTTTAAACTCATTTTCAATTTCTTTGAAATATTCTTAATAATAATATTCTATCTAATTTAAGTCTAAATATATTAATGTTATGAATGAATATTCAATATTAAAAACGAGTTATTCTTTTCATTTTCAAACCAAAAGTTGAGTTTTTATATAATTATGATTTATTACATCTATTTATTAGTAAAATATTGCGATTTCAAGACTTTTGCCTACGCTTTGCGCCAATTCTGGAGTCACTCATCAAATAAATTCCAAACCATTGCTTTCGTCATTGGCTTTGAATCGAAATGACAATCACTAGTAATCAATGAGATGTCCAAAGATTTGCAAATTAATTGTCTTCTCGTGATATCTCATACTTTGCTGATTAATCTCAAAGAATTGTGTTCTTCAATGAAAGTATAGGATTTCAAAAAGCATTTCATACATAGAGAGTGCTTATTAAAGGCAGACATAATGGACGAGATTTGTTGTGATGATTGAGTTTGAATAACTAGGACTGAATGATCTATAGCTGAGTGATCTTGGTTTGGCTCAATTATAGTTATCAAGTATATGAAACCCGCCCGAAGAGCAAAGAAGACGATAATTTGTCTAGATTTAAACTTACTAATTAGACGAACAACGAATTCGTGCTAATTAAGAGAAATGAAATTCTTTTGGTAATTAAGATAACAAAAATATTTTGGTCGCCATGGGCTTTTTCGGTTATGCCAACTAATATCGCATTAGTCTATGACAAAACAAGTTT
>JAQGAJ010001243.1:0-10507 GCA_034689365.1 Liebstadia similis
ACATAAACACAAATTTGTGTCCAAACTATTCCATTGGTTTACTAAAGATTTGCCAATTCATAGACAAATACCGAGCGATTGATATAAATATTTGAATACATTCTCCTCAGCTCTCATGTAAACGAATGGCAGGCCTTTCCGATCAGTCCTTTGAGTTCAGGCCTTCCGAGAGATCATTATTTTAATAGTATTTTCAATAGTAATTACTTTTGATAAACAAAAGCTTCTAATGTATGAAAATATGTCAACCGATTGGATGATAAATAAGTTTGGCTTAAGTTTGGTTTCGCCGCCAAATAAGTTATATTAAAATGATTTCGTGTTTCTAATTAACATTAAATTTAAGCAATTTTTATATTTTGTTCTTTTTTGGGCTAAGGTTAGAGTCGGTTCTCTTTCTCTCGGATCTGGCCTTAGCTCAGGCTTTATGTGAACCGCATTTTTATAGTCATTTCGAGAGTTCGGTAAAAGAAGTAAAACTAATAATCAGTAATAGTCTGGAAATTATACATTCAATGAGGAGATAGTGTGGACTCCGGCGCAACCAGTTTTGTTGTTTTTCTATGCCATCCCCTCAACTGTCCCCTCACTGTCCAAATGTATTCTCAATTTCTATTAGCAATTTTAAAACACTAATGGATTCTCAATTTTATGATAGCTTTTATCATAATTTTGATCTCAACTCAGGTCTGCAATCGAGTGAACACACATTTGTGTGCCATTCGCTCACAAGAATTCATCTCTTTTTTGCTTTTCTGTTGAGAAACTTGAGGCCAAGTATTGCAGACTTTAATAATATCAGACGAAAAAAAGTATAATTTGATCGGAAAAGAGAAGAAAGCGAAAGTTAAATTGCATGATGTGATTGTGATTTGCTTTGAATCGCCATATTTTTTCGTTATTAACTACATTTTGAAAGAGAAAATCGCTTTTTAAAGTATAGTTTGCGTTCAACCAAATTCTTAGTCAACTATTTTTTGTCTGTTGTGTTAGACTCGAAATTACATCCCTTAATAAGAGCACAGTCAGGATGTGCGCCGCCATCAGAAGCCATAACCTATTATTATAGATATTTTTTCAGAGACTCCTCTCTCTATCTCTTCTCCGGTCTGTGTATGAGTGCAGACAATTCTCAAAACATCTATTTTGCCATTTCTTTCTTTATTTGTTTCGGTCTAAAGCATTATTATTCAACTCTGTATTTCCAGAGCCAATCAGAGGAACGGTTCACGTCTGGCGCTCACGATTTTTTCAGTATCTCTGGTCGTTCCTCTGTAATCAAGACCCGCACCAAATCATTATTTTGTGGCCTTTCGTTTGGAATAGCTATCACATTAACGCCGATACATATGTCTCTAATGGCTGTACACTCCGGACGGGCGAACAGAGCGCCGGTATATATGGAATGCCTCCCAAAACGACTGCACAGCGATTGCATCGCGTGTTTAAATGTTGTGAAAAGCATTTTGAGCTCAACTTTGAGGACATCCCTCGAAAAGGCTATCGCGATATAAGTAAAAGTGAAATGTTTTCACTCTCGAGAAAGTCATACGAAATGGGAATTCAAAGGAATTGAACATAAAATTAGATTAAATAGTTTTGAGACATACCATAGGATGTGGTGAAGAGAACGACGAAGTTTAACAACAAGGTTAAGATGTAATTATTCATATTCACAATTAGTAGATGTGATCCCAATTTAGACGACAACTCGATCACAACTTATTACAAGTTTGTAATCAATAAATTAAAGTCCATTTCATAAGACTTGACGATCGGTTGAAAGAAGTTTTCAAAACATAAATATTTGAGAACTGGTCCTAAACTGGGCTTTGGTTGGATCGGCGATCGCTTAAGACAAGGGACGCCTTCTCCTCATCACTTCCATAAACAAACTGAAGAGAACTGAGAAGTTCTTCGATTCTCGTCCTGAGCGCTGGCACTGGCAGTGAGTGCTGGTTGTGCTCACTCTTAAAACAGAGAAACGAGTGCGAGAGAGAGCACAGGGGAGAGAACGGGCGCTGTAATCAGATTGTGCCCCAAGGCCTGTGCCAATAGACAACTCCGATTGGCTCTTAATGGCATCGCTGCCAGAGATAGAGCCGTACGACCGGCGCCACTGCTCTTTGCATACTATAATTTTGGGAATTTTATCGCAGTCTTCATCATTAGCCTAACGCTAATGCCTAGCACTAAACGCACTGATCCCGAGTCGAGTGGAGACGATTGGAGAGACTCGACGTTTGGACTAACATTTGCCAAATCCATAATAATATCGCATTTGCGTCCACTCTTTTCAATGCGATCTCACATTAAATCAATTCAAAACTCATTTCAAACTCATTTGTATTTTTTCTCATTAATGTTCTCCGATTCAGACCATTCAGACGATAGCATGCCTTTTGTCAGTCGGTTTGTGCCGTTTCTGCCGATCCCTTCCAAATGGGTTTCTCTTGTTTTGAGTTTATATTTCAATTAAAATTATCTGAAGATCTCTTCTCTCATCTGAGCCAATGATTATTAAATTATAAAATAATTATATGAATAATAAGCGATTAGTTAGCGAAGGGATGGCGAGACTCGACATCTCATTGTCAGCCCTTTCCGAGTGTGTTATGTCTTATAGTGCTATCAATTTCATAATTACCCGGATATTGAATTTTCCGGTCGCCGTCGTATCTAATGTTAAGACCCGAGCCTTTAGTTCACGGGTTTGAACCGCATTTGGTCTGACATTAGACGTCATGAGTGGAGTCTGAGCCCAGATATTGTCAACTCTGGCGTTAAGTGCAGTCGAGCTCAGGAACCGTTCGCATGCTTTGAGAGATAGGCCTTTGAGACGTCGTTTTCCGATTCGGGGATTCGCTCTTATATTGCTTTTACTCGCGATTATTATCAAAATCTCTGCGAGACTTCAATAAAAGTAATTTTGAGCGAAAAATAAAATTTAAAATTGACTCGAATTTAAAGATTAGAACTGAATTTGCGATCAGAGAAGAGAACCGAAACGTTTTAAGAGCGAAGAAAATCATTAAATTTGAGCAAAAAGTATGATTACATACTTCGCTTAGACTCATAACAAAGATTGAGATAATGAGCCATAAAAGCAATCATTGGTTCCGATATATATCCACATAAATAAAAGATAAAAATTAAATTTTGTTTCTCTTATGTTTGAAAATTCTTCGAAATAAAGTGTAATTTAATATAAGTTTTACTTTTTATTTGATTTTTTGTTTATACCGAACAGATATCAGACTTCAGTCGAGTGTAAGAAAAAACTTTTTAAACTTTGCATAAATTGGTTGATCGATAACGAGTGACGACTGACTGACTGTTCATTGATTTATATAATGATGTCTTAAGAGATGAGAGAATAAAAAGGGTTTTCTTAACAAATGGCACGAAAATCGGGACTCAATTCCATTACTGGAGACCGAAAACTATAAAAATCTCCGAATTATATACATTTTCGTCGAGTTTTTAGTTTTGATTATCGATTATCATCTCTTTTGGCGACTATTTGTGCGGAAAACATCTGCCGTTCAAAGCCTACGAACGGCTGTCGTAGAAGAGAAGTGTTTGTCGTCTAGTCGTCGGTCGTCTCTCTGTTGTCGACGGCTATTGAGTCCCCAAAACAACTAATTATATACAACTATTCATACATTACTCGTCTATCGTCAGCATTGAGTTCAATGCAATCTCTTATCTCTTCGAGACTTTCCTTTCATGACTGCAACCGATAACCAAATGATAGTAAGAAATAATAATTATTTAAATTACTTTTCGACAGAAGAGAACCAAAACTTTTGCCAACTATTAATTCAAATAAGTTTTGTGTCGTTTTCATTAGTTATTCAATCAATCAGAGTCTCGACAAAAGTCTCGACAAAACTCTTTTGAATTTTCAATCAAATCCTTGAATTTAAATCGCTTTTAATCACTCAATACTTGACTTTCAATACTTGATTTCATTGACTTCTGGTCTGAATTCATAATTACCTTTCAATATATTCAACCAAAGAGTTGTGAAAATCGTTTTACAAAACGTTTGTTCAAAGTTTTGATCAAATGGTTTGTCGACCGATAGATGTCTCCAAACGTTTTGACACTTGAATTGACGTAAAAACAAATACTTTTATAAAACGTATTAGAATTGAGCGAAACGTCGATCCCTTTGAAGGCAATGACTGACACTTTGTCTTAGAGTCGACTCAACTCTCAAAACGTTATTTGTGTTCAAACAAAATGAGGGAAAACATAAACACAAATAACAGTACGAAAAGGGCTGAGAATTGATTGCTTTTAGTGAAGACTGAGTGAGAACTGAGTTCTTGGGATCCGATCGAAGATTGATTGTAACGTAATTAATGAACGGTTAGTTGCGTTTGTGTCAAGTCATGCCTCGTATGACATAAAAGACAAAACAAATCACTTCTTAAGACGTCTTCAGTTCTTCAGTTATGGCGACCGCTATGTGTGTCGACAAAACCGATGCCTTTGACAGAAAGAACCGGAAGAATAAGTTTGTCGTTCACAACAGTGAGTCGATGACCCGATCGCTGCCATTTGTCTCAGTTTACAGATTCGTGTCTTTGTTTTGCAGATAACAAAACCGATGATCCGATGGAAGACGAAGACTCGATCAAAGCCAAAGAGTCGACGATCATTCAGAAAGGACTCGAAATGAGTCGCAACGGAAAGGCCACGGGTTTGACCACAAATTGTCCGCTCGTTCCCAATGACTAACTCTTTTGCCGGTCTTTTGCAGAGTTGGCTGAATTGATCCGAAGTGTTCGTCCGTTTCTGAATCAGATATCGAAAGCCAAAGCGGCTAAACTGGTCCGACAATTGGTTGACCTCTTCCTCGATATGGAGACAAAGACCGGACTCGAAGTGCAGTTATGTCTTGAATGCATTGATTGGGCCAAAGAAGAAAAGCGAACTTTTTTGAGACAATCTCTTGAGTCCCGGTTAATAGCGCTCTACTACGAGACCAAACAATATGATTCAGCCCTTCATTTGGGAGGACAACTGCTTCGGGAACTAAAGAAAATGGACGACAAAAACCTTTTGGTTGAGGTCCAGCTCTTGGAATCGAAGACATACCACGCTCTGAGCAATTTGCCCAAAGCCAGGGCTGCGCTGACCAGTGCCCGAACCACTGCTAACGCGATCTACTGTCCGCCCAAACTTCAGGCGGCACTCGATCTTCAGTCCGGTATTCTTCACGCGGCCGACGAACGCGACTTCAAGACTGCTTTCTCCTACTATTACGAAGCCTTCGAGGGATACGATTCGGTGGACTCACCCAAAGCTGTGGTCGCTCTCAAATATATGTTACTCTCGAAGATTATGCTTAATATGTATGAAAAATATATTTTATTTCATTCGTTTCACCCTTTCGTTTGACAATCACTTTGTCTGACATTAGCTGTCATTCAAAAACTTTGAGAATCAAAGCGTTTAATCGCTTTTTCTTTATCTTCTTTGAGTTGTCTTTTCGATTATCATATGAGTGAACGCTTTTGCGATCCCGAAGAATGTCTGACGGATGGGTTGATGTCTCCGATCCTTTCTTTTATTGATTTTTATTGAAATTCTTTTTCTTGTTTTGCTTTCAAAGACATAATCCTTCAAACAATGTCAAACATTTGACTGATTCGTTCACTCATTCATCTATTTATAGCAGAACTTGGTTTCCAATTAGAAGTCACTAATTTGTTTATCTTTTCGTTGAATCTTTCGATTCAATTAACGCTATATTTAAAGGAGAGTTCAATTGCCTGTCCGTCGGTTCCAAAGATATTGAATACAATGAAATGAATTATTTTATATTTTTTGATTGAATGGTTAGAAACAGATCGCAATCAAACTCATTGTTCTCACTGTCATTCTTAGGGCTGAAGACGTGACATCGATAACAATGGGAAAACTTGCGCTCAAATACGCGGGAAAAGACATCGAAGCCATGAAAGCGATCGCGAAATCGAGTCATAAGCGCTCTTTGGCTGACTTTCAGGCGGCGCTCATAACATTCAAGACTGAACTGGTGGACGACCCGATCATCAACGCTCATCTCAAAGCATTGTACGACAATATGTTGGAACAAAATCTCTGCCGAATTATCGAACCGTACTCTAGAGTACAGGTATTTATATCTAAATTGTTGTCATTTATTATTTAATTGATGTGTTTATTGACACAAAGGTTGAGCACATCTCGGGTTTGATTCGGTTGCCGTTGGATACGGTCGAGAAGAAGTTGTCGCAAATGATTTTAGACAAGAAGTTCAGCGGAATTCTAGACCAGGGGGAGGGCGTACTCATCATCTTCGAGGACACGCCTACAGATAAGACCTATGAGTCGGCGTTAGAGACCCTCCAGTCTATGGGCAAAGTTGTCGACTCTCTCTACCAAAAGGCCAAAAAGTTGTCTTAGAGTTTAAGTTATTTTCCTCTATTTTGTTCATTATTAACATTTTTTGAATATATTCAAAATTTTCTAATCAAATAAAAAAATTAACAGATTTTAGTAATTCATTGAATCATTTGATTGTCTTATAATTCAAATGCATTTCCCCTGAAATGGATTTTCGCAAATGAATTGTTTTGTAAATGATTTTTCATTTAATTTTCCGAAAATTCGTTTCATTTTGTTTAATGATTAGGAAAAGTAATAATTTATTTAATTTGTTTTTTTTATTAGAGTTTGAAACCCGAATCGGAAATAAGTGTCAAACGAATGAAGAGTTAAGTCGTTTTGATTTTTGTTTTTGTTTTAATTTACATTTTATTTCCAAAAGAATTGTTTCCGTATTTACAATACGATTGCACTAAAGCCCAGCGAATATGGCGTTTAGTTTTACAATAATTGTTGTGTTTATTGGAATTTGATTACAGAATATTCCGGTTCTTCAAGAAAGAGGAAAAACAAAGAGCTTTAACACAATTATGTCTTTTGTCGACACAACGAATGAATTTTATCATTAATTATGTCTTAAAAAGTCTTACAAACTATTAGTTTGGGAAACGGTTCACAGCGTCTGAACAATCGATCAAAACTATGAATCGTTTTTTCATAATTTTTTAAAACAAATTAGTGTTTTCTATAAATTATGGGATTTTATACTAAAATTAAGAGCATTTACAGTCATATCGAACATACTTTCAATACATTGTTCGTCCATTTATTCAAAATTAATTACTTTCCGTCAAAAAAGTTGGAATAAAATTAATAACTGATTGAAACCGCTCTCAAACTGAGTCTGAATTTGTGAGCGAAACCGAACCAAACGTTAATAATATTGAAGTGAAGGCCAACTAAAAGCTAAATGTCATCGCATTCTCAAAATTCTTCTAAATTTACGAAAATATTCGCAAATTTTTAAATATTTTGTGAACTCATTTCCAAATTCTAATCATATTTTGCGATAATATTAAGAAAAAATAGATTGAATTCTAAACGGAATTTATTTGCGAAACAAAACATTTGAGTAATTCTTGAGTTAATGTGTAATTCAGTCGTAAAACGAAACTAATGTCATGAATAGTATAGTAATGAAAATTATGAGCGAAGAGCGGAGAACCGGATAATATGATTCCCATAGGAATAGCCGTTAGATTACAACTACTCTTAATTATATTCATGTGAGGCCAACCTTTAGATGACTGTCCGGTCTCTATAATCATTGCCTTTATTACGGCAATGGTCTGAACGGCCTCTCAATGGCTACTGAAGACAGTCTTCGGTCTTCGGTTTATTGATTTTTAATGTTTTCTCTCATTTCCCTCATTGGTCTCCGACTCTACTCCTAGTCTGGCCTCTCATCTCCTACTCTGTTATCGATTTAGATTACATTAATGCCATTGATTTATACGAAATGATAAATTGTTATCGAATACCAGTTCCAGAGATCTTTTCAATGATTCAGCGATGCGTTCGAACAGACGTTAGCCTACAATATGTCCCATCATTTCGACTCTTATTTTTCACGATTTTCGCTCCAATTTTTCAATTATTCATTTGTTAACTTTCTCCACATGTATAGCATCAAAGGGAATGGTAGGGGAGAGAGAGAGAGGGAGAGAGAGAGAGAGAGAGAGAGAGAGAGAGATCTGATTCGTTGTTAGAGAAGTCTATGGTTTATCTCCTCCGCGGATGACACAAACGATCGATAAAATGAGTGAAATATTATTTCTAACATACATTTTGGCGAGAATTCTGTGCAAGAATTTATTATTTGATCGGATCAATGGTCGAGGAATGAGTCACTCAAATGGATGCCTAATCTCATTCTCGTTTGCGACTATAATGGCATTCAAAGAATGAGTTTTCGATTTTCAACTCGTTTTTCGTTGAAAATTATATTTTTGTGAAAATCTTTGGGTCGAATATAAGTTTAAGCCAAACATGAGTTCACATATCGGACACAAACCTTAAATCGGTTTAAAACTAAATCAGTTTTTAGTAATTGAAAACAGGATTTTTGTTCGCAAAACCTTTGATTTACAGCAAAGCAAAGGTCGACCTCATTATGGCATCAAAACTAAATCAATTTATATGTATTACAGATATTATCTGAAAAAATAAAGTGATTTCTGACATAGACTTCAACGAAACTAATTTACGACTCGATGTTTGATATAAATATTTGAAAACAATATATTATTTACACTTTTGGACAGAATATTCTGTAGAATCGAGAGATTCAGTCGTTGAGTGACTAAAAATAAGTTTTAATGGATTCTAGAATTGAAAGATTGATAGAAATTCATATCAACCATAAGTATATTGAAATTTTTGATTTTTTCTGACTTCTATGTAAATTAATGGTGTTTTCAATGAATTCAGATTCAAATTCAGGCCATTATTATAATTTTCAACCAATTATTCCCATTATTCGAATAAATATTAGAGCGATTTCAATAAATTTTTTATTCCAATACAAACATTGGGTCTGTTGTTCACCCTTTAGGACCTCTTCTGTGTTTCATATTAACAAAGATGAATACATTGAGGCCTTTGAACGCTAAGAGAATTAGTTTTCAAATTAGTTTTCAAATAAAGACATTATTTTCTTGAGATTAGAAAAGAAAAACTCGTTTTCCGTCGCTTCCAATCGTTTCACAAGATTTTCAGTATTAAAGTATTGTTTGGAATATGACTTCGAAATGACTGCAAATATAGACTCTCTTTCGGTGTTTTGGCTATTGTTTGACATTAACTTTGTTTTCGGGAATTTTTGTCTAAAATTCTAGAAAAGAGTTAAAACAATAACTCGATTTGGATTATAACAAGGTTTGGAACAAATAAAGAGCCGTCACATCGATTGGACATCACATTAATTGTTGGTTTACTCACTAAAACAATAATTAAAGTGCTTTTGGATTAAAAAGTGAATTAAATTGGCGTTGGATTAAAACAATTGTCTCTTTTTACAGTTCTATGTAATCTCTCTGATCGGTAATAATAATAGTAATAATAATAATTAATTTTATATTACAATCAGTTTTCAGTTTAAGTAATGATTGGCCGCAAAGAAGTTCTGTTTTAGACTTTGTTTTATCCAAAGAACTGTTTTTTTTTCAAAGAATAAAATATTTATATTTCAATGAAAATACTAATCAATCACTAAAACCGAGTGACTATACATTTGACGCACAGTTATTGTTAATTAAGTAAATCTAAACACAAAATATTTAATTAGATTTTACATAAGAATTAATTTGATCTGAATTCTCGATTCAGACGTCATTTGACAATAAGTTTCCCAATTATTATGTCTATAAAAACATATTTCAATCTCTGATTTTGTCTTTAAATAGTATTCTGATTATGAAAAATGAATTTTTGACTGATTTTTACTTCGAATGAATTGTTTTTCTTCAGTAAAAATCTAATGAAATGATGAAAAAACATATGAAAGGAATGTCTCAGAAACGGAATAAATGTTTTCTTAAAATTATTTGTATTGCATTTGAGTTAATAATTGAGTCTTTGTTAGAAATACACTAAGTTTTGTAAATACGTGCGAATAAACAATTTGAAACACAATTTGCTTCACTTCAGACCCCAAAGCCCTAAAACTCAGCCCAACGTATGAGTAATATTCAGTATATTCTGTTCTATTCTGGGTATCGATCGTCCCTTCAATTCGCACGAGAATTCTCCGCTCACTCTATGTGTTGAAGAGCGGACACAAATTCCTATTCATTGACGAAAACATAGCGTTTTGTGTGTGTATTGTAATCACAATTCAATAACAGTTAATGAAATGGAAGTTTGGAATTACACTTAATTTATTATTAATCGTGTTTTGCCATTAAGACAAGTATCGGTGGTATAGTCATCGAGATATCATCAAAGTATCATTTCATGTTGTCGTCGACTCTCCTGATTCTTCCATTTTCTTCAGAGTCTATCAGTTTATTATCCAATTAATCGTCTCTCGTTTGACTATTTTGTCTGTTATTTACTAAATCAGAACACTTTTATGGTTCAGCAT
>JAQGAJ010001244.1:0-10507 GCA_034689365.1 Liebstadia similis
AAGGACATTTTGATTGAGAATCAAGGACAGGCTATTCTCGTAATGCTTTCTTAAGTTCAAAAAACAAGGGCATACTGGTTTTAATGCATTTTTGCTTGATAAATTTTTTCGAAATTTCGGCAAATCAAGGAAAATCCTTGAAATCAAGGGTATTTGGTCACCCTACTCCTCTCTTGTTACTCTTTTCTCTTACCCTTTTTCTTCTTTGTCTATTTCTTCAATATCCTTGTCCATGATCTGACATTATATTTAAAAATGTATCCCATGATTAAAAATGTAAATTCACTCTTTAATGATTGATTAACTAATTTGTTTCATTTAACTAATTGATGTAAATTATTATTTGAAACCTAATTAATCATTTAATCAGTTAATTGTCATTAAATATTCAATTGATTTTCACTCTAATAACTGAATTCCAACACATCTTTCATCCAATAAAATGGCTAATAAGAGCCTTAATAATAGCAAGGTCACTTATTCTCCGCTAAGAATAAGAGGCTCACTTTTTATTAATGCCTGTGCTCGACTGTCATCCCTCCCCTTCCTGTTTATAAAATCTAAATAAAAGTCAAATCATTCTCATATTAAACCCAAAAGTTTTGGTGAGCTCTGGTCGGACAGAATATTTTCAGAGCTGATAAAAACCAAGTTATTAAAAATCATTATTTCAATAGAGTAACCATTTGTAGAGTAATTCTTACCAAGAAATAAATTCATGGTTTATAACAAGATGTTACGATTCATACTTTTCCAGCTACTCATAACTGGGAGCTTAGCCCTAACGTATGTGATCTATGTAATGATCAATTATCAAGATCTTTAATGTAAATTTATTCGATACTTCCCTCCTAGAATCGAGCCTCGAGCTTCCGATGTCGAGCAGAAGTTATTGGACCAACTGTTCAAAGAGAATAACTACGACAATCGGATCCGACCCGAGAACTTCACAGACCGCGTGGCTCTGATTAGGACCAACATTTACCTTCGATCCATTCAACACGTGTGCAGTGATGAGCAGGAGTGGAAGGCACAGATCACCTTAAGACATGAATGGAACGACCAAAGGCTTAAGTTTTATGACATGAGAGGAAAGATAAGGTATTTACAGATCGAAGATTCGTCTCTGTTGTGGACACCCGACACCTTCGTTGCCAATTCCATCGAAAGCCATTTCCACGATGTCATCCGACCCAACACTTTGATTCGCATTTTCCCCAATGGGAACATTTTGTACTCCATTAGAATTACCTCCACTATGACCTGTGCTATGGACCTAAGTCTATATCCCTTCGACACACAGATCTGTTCAATAAAACTGGCGAGTTGTGAGTTGCATAACCTTTCTCAATGATATTTGGTGGTGACCTTGAATGCTCATTTGCTGATTTCCTTTTTAACTTCCCCAAATTAAATGATCATCATGGTCATTATATAGATGGATACACAACTGAAGATCTGGTCTATGTTTGGAGAGAGACGGACCCAATTCAAGTGAATAAGAACCTGATATCTAAAGGATTCCTTTTGGACAAAACCACTACAGAGTACTGCACTTCGAGCACACGGACGGGTATTATCTCGAGAGTAACTCAATTCTAATTAACTACTGATCATATTCTTTAAGGTAACTATTCGTGTATAAAAGCCTTCTTCCATTGGAAGAGATTGAGCTCCCGATACACGAGACAGTGGTTTATCCCAACGGCTGTCCTCACATTCATATCGTTCTTATCGTTTTGGATGAAACCGAATGCCTGTCCGCGAATCGGACTATTGATGGCAACATTGCTTGTGTTGTATCTGCACATCGTATTGATTAACAAACAATCGCCGCCCATATCCTACTCAACTTCGAAGGACTGTTGGCTCTCCACCTGTGCCTTCTTTATAGTGGCAGCTCTGGTCGAGTACGGAATCGTTAGGATGGGTGACAGTAATTCAAAGGGAGAGGACAACGATCAAGAGAGTAGAGATTCGAATAATGGTAAAAATGGACAGACAGATCATCAGAAGGATCGGGTATAAACAATAATGTACAATTTGCTTGATATTAAATAGGGTATCTCAACAGAAATCTTTCATCCGGGGAATCATTACTAAACACAACTTCGTAGACACTCTGAGGCACTCGTCTATAGCGAAACGAATAGACCTGTTGTCGACACTTTTGTTCCCCCTCTCGTTCACCATTTTCATAATCATATTCTGGAGTTATCACGTGATAAATGAGTGAACAAAAAGAATGAATTGATCGAATTGATTGAATTGATCTAGGATGTTGGGCAATATACCGAACCCAACTATTTCTACATCGATTCGATATAGAGATAGGTGTAAAGACTAATGATATACTCCTAGCTATCACTGCCATAATTGTCAACTTTTCAATTAATAATAGTCTGATTCAATAAAGTAACTGTAAATGATCGCATTGACTCTCATTCAATTGATCATGATAATATTGATCAAATTGACCGTCAATTAGTTGTGCAATCGAGAGATGAAACAACAGGTAATTACACATTAGATTAGATCGTTAGTGCAAATGAACCTGATTATTGAAATGCCCTTGATGCTTTTTAATAATTAAATTCGCAAATGATTTTATTTATCAATCATTTGATTATCTGAAACAAAAGTTGATAAATTGCAAGGTGTCCAGAATCATAAAGGTAGGGATTACTCTCACTTTGGTCTTGATAAGCAAATATTTGATGTTAATCTAGGTAAATACGATCGATATCTTGCTCAATATTGGCTGAACAATCATAACTTGGGTGAAAATTGATAGATATAATTGGGTGAAAGTTTGATATCTTGTTCCTTTGCTCTGTTCGTGTAACTGAATCAACAACTATTTCATTTCACAATTGACCGAAAACTTGAATTCAAATATAATTAATAGTTTTGTTTTTGTGTTAACGATCTTAACATCAAATCAGTGCAAACTTTTCATCGAAATCATCCAAAAATTTCATTCTAATGTACATCAAATCAATAGCAAGTTTATTATTGAGAATATCAATCACATTTCATTTATTATGTTCAATCTCAACCAATTCTGGTAAGGAATCGTCAAAAATAATCTTAAATTTAAAATTGAATTTTTTATAATTAAGTGGTCGACAGAGAAGAAGCTCTGAAGAGAAGTGTCCGCCAAACTGGAGGCGATTGTAGCTGTCATTGTTGTGGTGGCGGTAGTGCTGGTGGATCGGGTAGTTCTGGATCGGGCAGTTCGGGTGGTGTCAGCCCTGGTAGTGGGGGTCCTATTACTGGCGGTACTACAGGTGTCAGCGGAAGCACTGGAGGTAAAGGACGTGGTGGCTCTGGGGGTCGAAGCGGCAGTTCGAGCGGGAGGGGTGGTGCTGGAGGAGGAATGGGAGCAGGTGCAGGTGGAAGGGGAGGCTCTGTTGGCAGTGGAAGTTCTGGTGGTCGAGGAGGTCATAGTGGAAATATAGGTGGGGTTACCAGTGGTGGCTCAAGTGGTCGGTCGGGTAGTCGAGGCAGCTCTGGTGGAAATATTGGCTCTGGATCTGGTGGGAGTCTGGGCGGGAAAGGACATGGAAGCGGAACGGGAGGAAGTAGAGGAGGAAGCAGTGGAAGAGGTGGTAGTCGTGGAAATGGTCAAAGTGGTAGTGATAACATTGGCGGACAAACAAGTGGTTCAAAAAGTGGTGGTGGAAGAGGAGGAAGTGCAGGAAGAGGTGGAAGTGCTGGAAGGGGTGGAATTGGAGGCGGTTTAGGCGGTGGTGGAAAAGGAGGAAGTAGTGGAAGCGGAAGGTCTGGAAGTCATGGCACCGAAAGCAGTGGTGGAATTGAAACCGGAAGTGCAAGCGGTGGACGTAATGGAGGAGTGGGAGGAGGAATGGGAGGCAGTAGAGGGGGAAGTTCTGGAAGAGGTGGTAATCGTGGAAACAATAAAAACGGTAGCGGATCGAGTGGTGGAAGAACTGGTGGTGGCATTAGTGGGCAAATCGGTGGAAGTGGAACGGCTGGAGGTAGAGGTGGAAGCGCCGGAAGGGGTGGTAGCAGTGGATCTAAAGGAAGAGGATCTAAAGGTGATTCTGGAAGTCATGGCAGTGAAAGCAATAGTGGTATTGGAACTGGAAGTACAAGTGGTGGACACAGTGGCGGAATGGGAGGCAGTAGAGGAGGAAGCAGTGGAAGAGGTGGAAACAGCGGATCAAAAGGAAGTGGCTCTGGAAGTTCTAGCGGTGGGTTTGGAAGCAATATTGGAGGTTCTAAAGGAGGAAGTGCAGGAAGGGGAGGAAGTATCGGTGGTGGGGTAGGAAGCGGTGGATTCAGTGGAGGACATGGAGGTGGTAAAGGAGGAAGTAGTGGAAGAGGTAATAGCCGTGGTAGCGATCAAAGCGGAAGCGGATCAAGTGGTGGGAGAACTGGTGGTGGCATTGGTGGCAATATTGGCGGATCTGGAAGTGGGTTGGGTGGCACTAAAGGTGGAAGTGCTGGAAGAGGTGGAAGTAGGGGCGGATCTGGAGGCAGAGGTGGCTCTGGTAGTCGTGGAAGTGATAGTAGTGGTGGAGTCGGAACTGGAAGTGCCAGCGGGGGAGTGGGAGGCAGTAGAGGAGGAAGTTCTGGGAGAGGGGGTAGCCGTGGTAGCGATCAAAGCGGCGGATCAAGTGGTGGAAGAACTGGTGGTGGCATTGGTGGCAATATTGGCGGATCTGGAAGTGGATTCGGTGGCACTAAAGGTGGAAGTGCTGGAAGGGGTGGAAATGTTGGAGGTTCGAGAGGGAGTAGTGGTGGGCGCGGAAGTGCTAATGGAGGTAATTATGGAAAGCATTACTAACATTAATAATTAATGATAATTGAATTGAAAAGATTCTAAAAGAAATTTTTATTGTTTAGGCGGTCAAATAAGTGGGAACTCTGGAGGGTTGGGTGGACACGGAGGTGCACAAGGGGTTAATGGAAGTGCTGGTGGAGCACATGTCGGGGGAAGTGACGGACAAAATCACGTAATGACTACTCAATCCAGTCAAGCAACTAATGAGTGTTCTAGTGTGGATCATCAAATCAACCATGATAGCATGGTTGAGGTCAGGGATGGACATCAAGCTGTTGAGAGCGGTGGCTCTGTTTCGGTGACCCCTCACCCGATCACTTCAACAGTTATGACTACACCCCTTATAACGACTCCTATTATAACGACTCCCATAATGACGACCCCTTCTTGTGGTTGTAAAAAGACATGATTTGTTAACTCAATTTATATAATTCATCACAAATTCGTAATAAATGTTTGGATTTAATTAAAATTAAATCGAATTTAATTGTTTGTATAATAATTTGGTTTAATATAATTCAATAAATTATAAATTAAAATTAGTTTAAAATACATGTTAATTAAGGTCTGATAATATAAATAATTGCGAAACTTTCAAAATAGTTGCGAAATAACCAAATGTTTCACTTTATTTAATCAAAAGACCAATCCATGAATGGCTGTGCCGTCACTACAAATTGCGAAAGTGGTTATTATTTATCATCCGATCTGTTCCACTAGATTCGTGAACAATGAACAGGCAGAAAACGGTTGTCATGTTTGCCATTGTTATGGTTATTATGGTCGTCAACCTCGAGACTATAGAAGGTAATTTGATTTGGAAATTCACCATGATTAATTATTGGTATATTAGGTGGATGGTCAGATGGAAGAGGAAAGGGAGATAAAAGCAATTACCAGAAGAAGAACGAAGGATATGGAGAAAAGAAGGCAAACACTGAATCTAATTGTGAAACTACTGAAACTTCGCTAAAATTTAAATGATTTTATTCATTAATAATAACGTCACTCAACTGCATATCATCTTTGATTAAAAAAAATCAAATTAATCAAGGCTAATGGGACTCAAAATAGAAAATTGATTTAAATAGTACTGTCTCTTTGAGGTTTCGCAATATTGAATTGATTAAAAGAATTTCTAAACAGTATCTAACAGTATCTAACAGTATCTAACAGTATCTTGTTCAAATTAATGTAAAGCTTTTTACTAAATTCAGTTCTCATTTAACTAATGATTGGCTAAAAAATCACATTCAGTTTATTATAATGTAATGTTCTAATGGATAACAATCAAGCAATTATTGAAATGATATTACATTGCGATTGAGAAATGTTAATCATGGTATGCAAATGAATATAAACTATTTGAACAAATGTTAAACTACTCACGAAAATCACAATTGTTTGCATTTGGCGTCATATAAATTGGTTCGATATAATTTAGATGTTAATAGGTTAGTATAGCGAGAACAAGTGATCAATATGAACACGACCAGGACAATTGTCTTGTTTGCCATTGTTATGGTTGTGATGATGATCTTCGCCGAGACAACAGAGGGTAAACTTTGTTAGAATTTGAACCAATCGTCTAATATGACTGTTTTATAGCAGGAAAATCTAGAGGCCCTGGAAAGGGAGGTGGCGGTGGTGGTGGTGGAGGGGTTGGAGGAGGTGGAGGAGGTGGAGGACCTGGAAAAGGAGGTGGAGGGGGTGGGGGAGGTCCATCGGGTGGAGGTGGAAAAGGTGGAGGTGGTGGAGGGAAAAAGAAAGATGGTGGACCTCCTACAACTCCTGCCCCAGTTGATACGAGTCCCGGTTCGAGTTGATTCTTCAATTGTATTAATGTAAACTTAATTGTTTCGTTGCTTTTATATCAAAAATTATGAATTGTAAAAATTGTGAGTTCTCTTGATCTACAAAACTATTAATTATCAGATTCTAATTTTTTTATTGAGAAAATTTTCAGTTGAATCTGAAATAAACATTTTGTTTGTTCTCTTGGTTTGCGATAAAGAGTTTTATTATTCAATTTACGTAATAATCGTGATATCGGTTAACAAAATGAATGGAAAAATAAATTATTTTTATGAAACATATTTTCTTAATTTGATTATTATTTTGCATTTCTTTGTATTCATTTTATTTATTTCTTCTGAGAATCTATAATAAAATCAAATGCAAATTCTGTGATTTTGTGTTTAAACATTTTGGAAACAATCAAACCATGTTAATTGAACTCGTTTCTATAAAACAAAATTCAAAATCATTTTCATTCATTGAAATAAACATGATTTAAAACATATTTTATTTGTAACATATGATTCTTGTCCTCTCGATTCTTCAAATATTCCATCTTCAAGAATCATGGTAAGATTTGATGATTAGAGGAATTTTTTTTAACATCCACAATTCGCTTAAAACTACCCAAAGATATCAAAAATACCTTGTTATTAAATGTTTGCAAAGAGATCTTCCTACTAAGCCTTTACAAGTGCTTAATAAATTTGAATCAATTTAGACCAGGGATGGCGAATCGGGGGATCATCAATCCTCCTGGAGTCCTGGAGCCTAAAAATGGTCGAAATTTCACATAGCATCGAGGCACCCACCCGTTAAGGTCGACATTACATTTGACAATTAATCAAGATCAATAAAACTTCTAGCATTGCCTAATCTAGTTATCACTACATCTCTTAGAAATGTTGCATTTAAATACTGATCAAGCAATGAAATTATCATTTGAAAAGGTGATTTGCATTTCAATGTTTGATCAAAGTAGGAATTTTCTAATGAGTTGGTAAACACTTTTGAATTTTAAACTGGTTTTAACCGATAATTGTTTTGAAAATAAAAACAATGACGAAGATTGAAGTGTTTGTTCACATTGTATACGACTTGGTATAAAACTAGAAATGAAAATGATCTTCCAAATTCTTCCAGAGTTCTGAGTATAATGAACAAGTCACGATTGATCGTTCTTTTTGCCATCACCATGGCCATTTTGCTCATCATCTCTGATATATCTGAAGCCCAAGCAAACGGGAAAGGTAAAGGTAAATATTACTCGACAGCCTTTCTTGTTTGGATAAAATGACCATCTTTCTTTTAAGGGGGAGGAAGGGGAAAGGGAGGCAGAAGGAAGAGAGCGGCAACGAGCTCAATCGCTCAGGAACATTCTCAGCAAAACATTTCCCAACACGACAATGAAGATCACGATCATTCCAATTGCGATAAACACGATCATCAATAAACTGTTGACAATTAATTTTGTTTAACAAATAATTTGGAAATTTTCTGATTTATTCTTTTGATAATCCGATCATTCAATTACTGAATTAAATGGAAATTATTTTTCATAACATTATTTTTATTATTACAATAAACAACAATTGCTTAAAATGATTGAAATCGACTGCAATTAACAGCCTTTGAGTGACTAAAACGCCCAGAATTTTCTTCGCAGACAAATATATCTAATCTCGAAACTAAATAAATAATTCCTAATGGTTTTCATCTACAATGGGTTTAAATATCATTATTTGATTCAGTCAAATGCAAGGTATAAACACAGGTTATCAACATTTGTACTTATGGTCGGTAAATAACAATAAGAGGCGTAACAATTATGAAATGCAATGGTAAATTTGTACAGAGGTAAAACACCATGATTGTCAATACACTATGATTTATAGGTGTAATTCGACACCACTTTTGATGCGGATATTTATTGCTGATAAGTCGAGTTATGTTTCTTTTAGTCACATAGACCCATTATGTTGAGAAGAGATGAAATAATCAGTCACCATGGTCATGTTTGTGATAAAGGATTACATAGTGATAGCGCAAACGATAATAATGAAGTATAAATTCAAGGGTTGTTTTTAAGTACCCTTAGATAGAGTTATATCGATTTGCTATAAAGTTTGCTCAAAACAATTACTTATGACGAGAATGAGTTCGACACTTTTCAAATTTGCGATCATCCTGTCCACGATCTACGTGTGCAGATGTGCTATACAACCGATACCTATCATAACAGTTGATACGAAGCTAAATTGGTCCTGGATCAATGGAAAGTCGTTTTACGATATGGTAATCAACGCCACTCTTCATTACTTCCCCAACAATAGTACCGACCATTTCTACAATTTGACGGTTAATGTGATTCCAAAATATAACCAAAAACTAAGTTATTTGTTATATACGGATTACAATGGAACTCAACCCACTAAAGGTAACCTTAATGATAAGTGTCAAACGTTTGCAATATGACCACGATTGACAAATCTAAATTCTTTCTAATAATTATTGATTTTGCAATAGTAAATATAGGAGTGCCATATTTCGATTGGAAAAGCTTCAAACAGATCAGTTTTGGTGTAATGAACATCACTCATACCAATACAAATATGACCGGAGAATATACTTTCATTGGTTTCTATGGCAAAAATCCTCAAACGGCTAAGAACTATACGGTTAAGCAATACATCACTTTCAGCGGTAGTGCCCTCACGGCTGCACTTAATTACTCGGTTCTCGCCTTTGTTTCAATTCTGTATTTTGCAATCTCTAAGTTTCAATAAAAAGTTTCATTTAATCAAGTTTATAAACTAATTTATTTTTGATCGATAATCAGTTTGTCATTCAAAATGGGTCTAATGGCGTAATTAAAATAAATAAAGTAGCAAGTCACCAATGGGAAATTGGCGATAGGAATGCCAACATAATGAACTGACAGATTTGATTGATAATCGATAATGGGAGCAATGTTCAAGTACCTCTTACTTGCTTAGAAAGTCAAACAAAAACAAGGATGTTGCCCATGTTGCCCATGATACTCTATCAATCGATAATTAAAGCGGATTTGAGATTATAATCGAAGGTTTTATAATAATAGTAATCTATTGACCACAATATCGATAATTTCAATTTTTCATTATGTTTTTGAACCAAATTGTGATTATTTTATTGCGATTTATTCCTTTCTTTATTTATATTTACTGTTCTTTACGAATAAAATATCGAACTTGTTAATTTTTGTCAAATTACGATTGATGATTGATTTTAAAGATTTAAAGTCGTGGTCCCCACTGTGGTCTCACACATGTATGGTTTAGAACATTGGAAGAATGTCCGAGTTTATAAATTAATTTATATTTTGTAAAATTTGAAGGAAAACCCCTTGAATTAATTTAAAAATAAATACCATAATGGTATAAAAACCTATGAGGTTTCCATTATATTTTGTACCGATACATATCAGGTAAATACAATCTAATTTTAAGTGACATTTTTTAGTTCCCCGGTTACTATCAAATTACAAAACAAAGCAATTGTAACAATGGTAACATATCTTTCGATGTGTCATTCTCTAATATCATGGGCGTTTTTTTTACTTTAATGTCTGATAACATCCCTTCCAAATTCAACATTTTTTCCATTTTCTGAAATATAATTGAATCGTTCCTTCAGTTTGTTTTTAAAATTGTTGTCATTTACAAAATGCATACAAAAGTATTTATTTTGTTCATAATATTCATATCGATTGTCAACATATGTTTGTCGATAACCATTGATTTCTCTTATAAATATGTTTCTGATAAATCTGAATTACATTTATCACAGTGATCACCAAGGGGGGGGGGTCAGCCATGTACCCCCCCCCGGTCGTCGGAGGCCGACATACCCCCCCCCCGC
>JAQGAJ010001245.1:0-10507 GCA_034689365.1 Liebstadia similis
GTAATACCAGCGGTCACTTCAACCCCTATCACATAGGGTTCGCCCACATTCTCATTGGACACGCAATGGGCGGCCGTTAAGAGCCAGTCGTGGTTTATGATGGAAGCGCCGCACAAATGTCTGTAGTGAGGAATCGGAAGAATCGAACCCAAAGTGAACTTCTGGAGCGAGACCTGCCACGGGAACTCTTCGATGTAGGCGTCATCCCCGCCGATCACACGACCACTTCTATTGAGCTGAACTTTACCGCAATTCTCTTTGTTTATATTGATTGCTAATAATTGATTGGTTAAAGAAACTAAAATAATGAGATGAAACAGATCGAGGGTTTGTATCATTTCCAACATTTTGATCATTTTGACTGAATTATAGAAACTGATTGATAATCTATCGAAAAAATAGAGTTTATATATCTCTGATATATCGGATCCCTTTCACTGATTCACTTTCTTTTTTCATTTCTAGACAATTGTGTCAATACTAACGAGGTTTAGGTCTATTGATAGTTCACATCCGGACGATTGACTCTCTTTCCAAATGTTTTCGATGAACTGATTTCGTATTGTTTTTCAGACTTTCGCTTTCATTTAGAAAGTGAGTCAATCAGTGGTTTAGATGTTTTTGAAATTTAGATTCAGGGATAACCAAGTTTTGAATATGTGATGGGATTTGACCCATAATTCTAATTATGTATCAATAAATTATTAATCCGTTTCTAAAGAAGTCTTTGATTCAAATTTGTTTTGTGTTTTGAATACATTCGAGTTATTTTAGATTATTCGACAATTGTATTAAATGATAATTACTAATAAATTTTATTATTATATGGGTCTTAAATTAAATTTAATAGCGGTTCGTATATCAGAGATATAGTCCTATTTTAAATCTATTCAATTTGGAAATTAAAATAATCAGAAATGTCTTGTAATAACTGATTCACCAGAAAATGCGATAAACATTTCTAATATTGAATTCCTTAATAAAAAGTTTATCAAAATTAATATTCGACTGAAATAATTGGCAATAAGTTTGTAGATATGAACCAAAGTATATAAACGATAGGATTTTGCATCGAATCGACTCAATTAAAAGTGAAAATATTTCTTAAACTTTTCTAAACCAGTTCTAAATGAACTGATCTTTCATTTTGTGATAAGTATTGGGTAAATGTTTATCGAAAGTCAAATGATTTTGGGTTCAAAAGTTTGTTATCATTTATTAACGATTGATAAGAATCGCAAAGTTTGACAATTTTTATAAACAATTAAATTTGCGGTGAATTTGATTTGATTTGATTATAAATGATCTTCAAATTCATGTATAGATAGCGTTAACTTTAAGTGTAATGTCATTTGTTATAAGGGCTTAGTTTTGGTCGCATTTGCTATGAGTTGAGCCCTTCTGTGAGTCTTCACTCAAATAACGCCTATTATTACCCGAAAGTTAAGAAATGTTTGTTTTGTAAACAAATCGACGTTTGATTTAATTTTTAGTTATTTTTATTTTTGTTAATCAATGGAAACTAATAACGATTTGACCGCCGAAGAAGTGGAACTACAGATCACTAATTCGTTTCCATTTGATGTCCAAAGGTTTGATTTTTTGGACAAATATCTGAAGCTATTTAAAGAAGACTTACCGAAGAATCGGAAAATACAAATCAATTGCTTTGATGTCAACCAAAACTTCTTTGTCTTCGGAACCACTTGTGGTCGGATTTATTGCTTTAGAAGACATGTTTTCAATGCCCAGCAATCTTTCAAATACCGACTGATTTCGAGTCAAATCAATTCAATTAAATTAATTACCGATGAATTATTGTCTTTCGTCACCGAATCATCGATTTATGTCTGGAACCGATTGAACCGAAAGTTTCTTTACGGCTGGAAATGTCCGACAAAAGCGGTGATCACTTGTGTTCAGACCTTCCTCTCAGTCAATGATCAAAAATTGCTGTTAATTAGTGGCGATTCCGACGGTTGCGTCCGATTTCACGATTTGGTCAAATGTCACCAAAACGTTATATTCAATGACATCGGGTTTCAAATCATTCAAATCGAGTTCATCGACAGTCAAACTCTTCTTATCTCCACATCATTTAAGACAATCATAATTGAAAATATATTTTCAGAACCGTTGAAACAAAAACTAATAAATATCGGCAAAAATGAACGCAAAACTTGTGGTAAATTTGGAGCCGTTTATAGCCATAAGTCAAACATTATATACGGTTCGAGACCTTCGCTTCACTTAATAAAAGCCGAACTCAATGGTAATGTCATCGAAACGATTAGAGTCAATAACATCCAAGAGTCTGAATGTCCTCAACCGTCCGAAGCCTTCGTTCCTAAGCCTATCGCTGGCAAAGTTCAATATAAACTCGGAGTTCTTCAGCTCTTCTGCAATGATCAGTACATTATTTCGACCAATGATTCCAATCTATTGATTGTTCAAACGGATGGCCAGTTTTGTATGAAAGAGAGAGTCGATAAACTAATTGAGGCCAAGATATCGGTCGCCAATAGTAATGAAGCATTTCTTTTGCTCGAATCAAAACTTATTATTCGAATCCAAAACAAACAAATGACTAATTGTTCTCAAATCGAGTTCAGCAGTGAATCGGAAAGAAGTACTGACTCTGGAAGTCAAAGCTCTGATACGAAGAGCTCTTCGGAATCAATACTGAGTCTAATTAAAGGACCATTTATTCCAAATCCAATTTCTTTTATCGATGACGAGCTGAAGAAAGTATTCGACTTCAATAGACTTCAGTCTAAATTAGCCGAAAAGTACAATCAGTTATCGACTTCTATAATATCAACGTTTGATTCACAGATTTTGCCAAATAGTGATAAAAATGTTTTCATAACTCCTGAATATGAGAACACAATCAATGAATGCATTGACGCCAACACTACTCCAGTGAAAGAAGATTCAGAAGTATTGTCTCCTCTTGTGGTCTCTCGAAAAGGAAAACGTAAAACTCGTGCCAATGGTTCCGAAGCTTCCGAATCTGACGGAACGATTCCAATCGATAATGTCGAAGATAATCCACGTATTATTACCAGTGAATTAGATGAAAAGAATTCAATTCAAATTTCAGAAAGCAATGAAACAAATGAAGACAATCGCCTCGAAATGATTTTAAGTGCTTATAAAGAAGCGAATAATATCGTTGACATCAATGAAACTGAAGAAATCGATAATTTTAGGCTCGAATGTGAAGATATTACAAATGGTATCTTAAATTATGAAAATCCTTCAGAAGGGGATATAATTACTGAAAATGATGATTCGGTTGAATTGAGAGTCAAAGAACAGACAGAAAAGTCGATACGCAAATCATCTGTCGATGAGATCAATGAAAAACGAAAGACTCTTTTATGGCAACAATTAGATAGAGTTAAGTCTAACTCAGTCCTTGAGTTTTCAGCTTTTTGTGCCAATGGTTATAACAGTGACTCTGATGTTGGCTTAATTTGGTTTCTCTCCAAAGATAGAAATACTTTGTTATATTATCCAAGTTTTGAATACTTGAAAGTTAGTAAAGGGAAGGCATTGGCCATCACTTGTGCCACATATGAGCTCTTTGTGCTCACAGAGACAGGACTTATCTTCAAAAGAGAGGGAATGGATGCGACCAAACCTATAGGAACTAAATGGACACAAATCAAAAGCAATAGAAGTAAATTCAAGATCACTTCAATCAGTTTCAATTGGAAGGATTCCATTCTCTGGTGTTGTGATGCAAATGGCGAGACCTGGACTCTTGAGATGTATGGCCAGAAGTGGACGCTCATCAAAGACTTCAGTTCGCATTCAATCGAAATGAGAAAAGTGTCGGTCTCTCCAAACGATTGCCGTATTGTTTGGGGAATCGACAAAAACGGAAGTGTTTTCGTCAGATATTTCAAACCGAGTGATAAAAACAATCAGTTCTGTGGCGATCAATGGCTTCTAATGGACGGCATTCTGGCCACAGATATAGTCGTCTGCTGTGATAATAGCGTATTGATTGTGGTTCGCAAAGAAGGCATCTTCAGAAGGAGTGCAATAGTCAGTGATGACGACAAACTCGATGAATGGCAACCAATAGTCGGTCCCGATCTCAACCAAACTGACTCTTTTGTCAGTGTTTCAGGTTTGACAAACATATCATCACATTTTTACTTTAGGTTAAACTGTTATATCTTTCTTTAGTCACTGAGAACAGTGAGATAATGGCTATGACTGAAGAGGGATCGGTTTGGCATACATTCGGTCTACCGAAGAGACAATCAACCCGTGAAGACTTGGATTGGCTTATTATATGATTTCTTTGATTTTGTTATAATATTAATACGAAAGCCATTTAATGCTATTTAGTATTTAATACTACAAAATTGTATATATTATCACCAAAGACGACGACTTTTTAGTTTATTTTTAAAAGTTTAAAAGTCTTTATTAATCAATATTAACGAATCAGTATTTTTAAAATTCTCTTGAAAACGAACAAATTGTGAAAAAAGCTTTTCTGTATTTTAATCTCGATTTCAATAAAGATAACTAAAACATGAAAAGTCTATGTCTTTATAATGACTTTCCATTACAATATGTCAATGGCATTGACATCATCTCAAGAGGTTTATGATCTTCCGAAGTAGTCGTGAAGTCAGAAGATGTCAATTGAGGTCAATCACAACCTCTGATCCCAACCGAAGCGTTCAAATGCCGTACTTTTTGAATGACATTTGTTTTTGTTATTGTTTTGAACAAAAAATGTTTTGCGGTTTAACTCAATTGTATGTTATTTAGCGATCGGTCGGCAATTGGTGTCCATTCGTCGGCCAAACGATGTCCACAATCAGTAAAGAGCTGTTCGAAGGTCTTAAGGAAAGAGCCGTTAATTGTGTTAATGATCCCAATTGTGAGACAATCGAGTCTTTGAGTCAATTTATCTCCAAATGTGATAATCATTTCGTTAACTCTTTATATCAATACTCAATATTCCCTTTGCGTCTGATTATCTCTAATTTACCACAAAAACAGACTAAGTATTGATTGATTTGTCCATCGATTGGTTTACTAAAGATTTGTCTTCAGTTTAGAGAAAACGCTGATATCGACCGTTGAATGTCTTTCACTGATATTCCAGAAGTCGCGGATCAATCGGTTCGATATCTTCGCCGACCTCTTCACCAATTTGTTTCATCTGATTGATGACAATAGATATGTCATTACAGGTATGATATAATAATCACTTATGAAGACATTTAAGTTCTGTTCTTATCTCAGATAAAGATTTGGAATTCAGACCAACTGAAGACCTAATCATAAGTGTCATTAAGTGCGCCAAAACATTGATCCAAAGTTGTGACAATAGTCTTGTGCCACAATTGGTCAGCCCTTCCTTCAGTCCTCAATTCGGTCACTCAATCCATACACTCTTGAGTGCAGCAAATAATCAAAAGTATAGTTCCCTAAGAGTGGAAGCAATCGAAGCGATTCAATGTCTTATAGATAAGTGTAAAGTCATTTCCACTAAAGACCATCCGAAGTGTTGTCCTCAAGACCTGATCGCCTACTTCTTGCCCGGAATTTCTATACAACTTTCAAAACTGATAACAAGTGACGACAAACTGAACCGCAATGTAATCGCTTCTTCACTCACTCTCTTGAGTCATACCATTGTCTTTGTGTTCAATGATATATCTTTGGATTCCGACTCTTCACCTGAAGATTGTGATAATAAAGTTCTAAAAGAATCTGATGACGAAAATCCAATTTTCTATGTCATCAGAAACAAGAAATGGTTTGAAACAAGTTGTGACAAACTGTTGATCATATTCGATAAAATCATTTCGTGTCTGATATCTCATCAAAACTCTAATGTTCGACAATCTTTGGCTACTTTTGTCATTCAAATTCTAACCAATTGTTCTTCACTTTCAACCGAAAAGTGTTTGTCTCTTCTTTTAAGAGTTCCATTGACTTATCTGAGCGACGATTTCGAGCCCTTACGACTCGAATGTGATTCCTTTGTGACCAAGTTTTCAGCCACTAATGTCTGCTGTGATTCTTCTAAGTCTTATTTGGATGTAATTGAAGATCAAATCTATTCGTATATAACATGTTTACCTCGATTAATACGAATGGGAAATGAAAGGCAAAAGATTACCTCAATTTACTTATTGTGCGGATATCTCAAGTGTTTGGACACAAAAGGCATTAATTATTTGATTTATTCTCTTCAACACAAACAAAAACTCTTTGACTGTTTGATAGATATTTGTTGTTTCGATGATCACGGGATTCGTCTCTTAGAACAAGTGTCAAATACCGAAGTTATGGTACCTCTCGATGACCAGTACTCACCTCACAAATGGATATCAAAAAGTTTTAAATATCTTAACGACGAAAAGTCAGTCAAAGCGGTGACCGATTGCTGTCAATTGATTGCCACAAGAGTTGAATCACAGGTTCTGATCGACTATTTGACGGATTTGTTGAGACAATCAAACTTTAATCCAAGCGTTTTGTTTATTTCAAATCAATTAATATTCAATCTTAATATAAATTTCAACGAAACAGAAGAACTTTTAGAACTTTATGTAAGAAATATTAATATAATAATTGACGACAAGACTATCGAACAAATGAATAAAGACATTCTCAGACAATGTCTTCTCGTCGAAGGACTGACAGCTTTTCTTCACTTATATGACACTAATTCGTCTCACAATTACTTTTTGATCTCAATCTTCCCACTACTCGAAAGTCTCGGCGCTTCCAATCAGTCTATATTCGAAACTTCTTATAGAGCGCTGACATTAGTGTCTCATCACTTCGGCTATAATTCATTATCGCGTCTAATCTCAGATAATATGGATTATCTGATTAATTGGATTTGTATTAATCTAAAACACTTTAGTGATAATCAAAGGGTTCCGATTGTCATAAAAGCAATGCTAAAGTATTCCTCTCAAGATATGCTTCACCTGTTTGTTGATGCTATCGATCAGATAATTATTGTCTTAGATTCTCATTACACGACACAAACTTTGCCTTTAATGCAAGTCTTGAATTCATTTGTCTCTACTCTAAACCGTTATCACAAGACGTGTGTCGAACCCTCCACTCCTATCATCACTATTGATAGCATAAAAATTGACAACTTTTCTAAAAGAATTCAAAATTTAACTGAAGTACTCGAAACATATTTTGAGAATAAGAAGATAACTGAAGATTTGGACACAAAAGATGTAGACACAGAAGAATTGAGTGAAATCAAAGACGAAGAAAGTATTTATAAAGAGGAAGAGGAAAACAAAAAAGTTGTTCCCTTTTATGTAGAGATTACCGAAAAAGTTTTGGATCGTTGTATTCATACGATGTCTGATAACGATCCAAAAGTAAGACTTATTGTCTTAGACACAGTCATCGAAGGTCTCTGTCTGTTGAATCCATTCGAAGGTAAACTCTTTTGTTATATTATTTTTACTAATTATTTATTTTAAGATCATTTACTTCCGATGGCACACAAGTTGTGGTCACCACTCGTTCAACGCTTTACAGACAAAGATATTATTGTAATTAAGCGTTCGTTCGCTTGCCTTCAAATAATGAGCAAAACTTGTGGCGATTTCATACGCGACCGCACTCTCAAAGAAGTCTTTCCCAAAATCTTATCTTTTCTAAAGTCTCAGTCGAAGATCAGTTACAAGAAGGACAGAGCGTCGGCCTATCGTTTCACTATTGGCTATCAGTTCCAAATTGACATTCTTTGCGGCATTGGTTCCATTGCTGTTGATCTCAATCTTCGAGACAAAGAGTTGTGGCAATTGATAGTCGAGATCGTGCCATACCTTTCCACATACCAACCTCTGCCTCTTCAGGAGTCAGCTATCATTGCATTGAAGACCATCTCACGAGCGGACAGTTGTTCACTATTTTATTACTTGAAAATGACTTATAGTTCGGACAAAACTAAAACTCATTCGGAATCCAATACTTTTTCCGATTTAACTTTCGGCCAAAACAACAAAGAGTTCTCAAAAAATGTTATAAAACTTTTAGAATTTTTAGATTTATCTAATGATTGATTTTTGGGTGGCATTGATATAACCGATCGTTGATTTAACACTAATCTTGTTATTAATTTTTATACAAATATTTTATTTTTTCATAAATAAATGTTTTGTCAAACCATTAGATATTCGAGAATAGGGTTCAGTACTGCCCGACCCAAGAATGAGAGCCAAATGGGTAGAGAAGTGACAAAACATCCGCACATATAGTCTCTCAAAGTACTCATTCTTACGAAGTCTTTTTCACCGGTTCTCTTCGATCTTTGATTGACCACATTCTCGGGAGCTTTTTTCAAATCATAAGCCCAACCGATGAGAGCAAAGAAGTCAATGAAAAGGGTTGCGGTGTTGAAGTTGAACTTCCAGCCCAACTCACTCGCAGAATAGTCCTGATTAGACACTTGTTTAGAATCATCAGTCTATTGATAAGAAAGTACTAACCCAGGGAAAGGTGTGATGAAAGTTGTGGTAACCTTCTCCGTGAGCCAAGTACTGAACGGCTCGATTGTCTCGCGGTTCGATGTACTGGTCGTACGGTCGGGAACCGTAGAAGTGAGCGGCAGAGTTGACGAGCCATGCGTTGTGTAATACAAATGTATAGCGAAGAGTAACACAAGTGAAGAATGAATTCCAAACCGATTCGTCCCATAATATGTTCGGTATATATGTCGGGATTAGACCCCAAATCAATACCACAAGTGGTATATAATATCTTCTTTGGAAGCGAACGATGGGATCCGACCAGAGGTCACTCAAATCAATTGTAGAGCCTTTGATCTTCACTTCGGGATGTTTGCGACATAAGAGCCAACCCATGTGTGCGAAAAAGAAGCCTCGCTTTGAATTGTGAGGATCGGCGTCGGTCTCAGAATACTTGTGATGAACTCTATGGTCGCGACACCACTCGTATATATCGTTTTGAAGGGCCATTGTCTCGAAAAATGCCAAAATTACCTGAAGTTATGGCAAATGTATTGATTGAATCATATTCTGATTTATGGCTACTAAAGAATGTATAGAATAAGCCATAAACAGAACAATTAGAACATACCCTTAATTGCCATTTGGCTTTATATGCGCGGTGAGCCCACAGTCTATGAGCCCCGGCCAGGACTCCGATGGCCGAAGTGAGTCCGAAGAAGTACATCGCGTAAATGGTTTGCCATTTGCATGAGAACACTGTAATCCAAACTCCATAGAGTCCACTGATATGTAATATAGACATAAGTATTATATTCTTCCAAACGATTTCTGCTTTGAATCGTTTTTCGACATTTGAAAACAATTTCTGACTTTTAAGCACATCTTCGTTGAGATTGAGAATCATTTTGAACTAAACATAAGAATTCCGTAAATCTTAAGAAACTCTTTATTAAATGATAACAATTAGTGACAATTGATTATCGAAAAGATCAAACTCTAAACTTCAATCAATTCCATTCATTAAAAAATTAGAGAATAACTGCTTTTAAAAAATTAATTTTTTTCTCCTAAACTTACAAATTCTAAATTTATAAAGATATCAAAACTTTAGATCGAAAGGAACCGAAAGCTTAGCTGTTTAGACAAACATCTAAGCGATCAGAAGATCGAGAAGTGATGGAGAGGTGGGACAAGTGGTCCGACAACTAATCGATTCCTATATGTAGTTAACTGTTTAAACAAGAGATCTATTGTTTTGCACAACAGTTGTGTCACTCCTTCGAGAATCGCGGTTAAGCACCCATTCTGTGACAGATTAGGTCAATATTAGGTCAAACGATTCGCTAATTTAAATCTGAAAATAGCTTTGCTTTCGGTTTTGGACCGCACTTCAAGTCCTGTCCCGCACTCAACCGACTTCTCAATTAAAATAAGAAGTTGTTTGCAAAAAACGATCGCCGATTGTATGGAATGTATTATAAGTATTGGTAATATTGGTTATAATTAGCTGATTGTTTGCCACCTCTGATGCGCTGTCGGACCACTTGTTTAACAACTCTTTTTATGTCTGACAAAAATAACAATCGATTCAGAATCAGGTGCTGTCCTAACCCTAAGACTACACCTCTCGAGAAATTACTAAATGATTGGATTATATTTAGGTTTGTCTTCGAAGACTTGTATTGTCTTTTCGAACAAATGCTAATAAATTTTGTTTTGTCTCTCAATCGTGTCATTCGCTGAAGAAATCTTAAATATTTTACAACCATTTGATTAGAAAATAAATAAAAGATTATTATTTCTGAGAGACATAACTCTTAACATGTATTTTCAAATTTAATTTCTTGATTCAAACAAATCTTTACTTATTTCAATATTTTGGAAGCGACTCAGGGATGCACAACGACCAGGGATTCAATTGTTTCTTATTTTTAAACTGAAAATAGAATTAAAGAAGAAATATATTTATTGATAACACAAATTAAAATGACTGTAAATTTGTATTATTTACTGAA
>JAQGAJ010001246.1:0-10506 GCA_034689365.1 Liebstadia similis
AGTCAAAAAAGTTTCGAAATAAATACCCTTAACTACATTTTAATGACTGGATTTAGGAGTCTTTAAGTTTGAGACTCATTAATCAAATATCAAGTTGTTTGACATCAAAAGGAATTCTTCTATTTTTTCAGCGAAAAAAAAACTAAAACCAAGTCTTAAGCGATCGCAAGGGTTTTGGATCAACGAATTTGCTATTCATTCGGTTGTAAGGGATGCGCAGAATTTGCGATTCATAGATCATTAGAGAAGAAATTTATTATATCTGTTTGAAAAAACAAAAACACCCATTTTATTTCTATCTCTCTCACCAATAATGCCCATTATGTTACTGGAAAATTATGCAACACTCATAATAATAAAAATAAAATGCCGTTTTTTCGTGATACCAAGCTATTTATGTTTTCCAACCCAGATATCCAAAATAGCCTAATATTTGCCAGTTTAATAGGCAGAAAATCCCATTGTGCAATGTGCAATTTCATAATGGGCTATAATTAATCCGGTCAATAATGCAATATTTCATTGTGGGCTAAATTAAATCTCGTGTCAAACGATTTTTATCTTTTTCTTATATTTATTTTTGCGAAAGTCTTGCTTTCAATCAATATTAACAGAGATTAATAACTTTCGTTTATATACCAAAGAATAATATTTTGATTAAATTTGTCGGAAATTTTCTTAAGAAAAATAAAACTTAAGCATCGATTCAATGGAAATGTTTAATCAAAAGCAAATGTATTAGAAATACAAGGAATACGAGGAATGCGTTCGTCTATCGAGAGATGATTTTCATTTTGCGTATAACTTATTGTGTAATAACTGTTATAACTATGACAACCAATAAATAAGAGCCGATTCTCGTATTCCTCATCACTACAGACGAGCCCTGACTGAGCTCACACTTATCTCAAGGTCAAGAATATTCTTTAAATTGGATTCTGGCTTTCAGTGATACGCAAGAGTTGTGAGAATGCTTAGGGGTTTATCACGCGATCAAACGATTCGATGACATTTATTTCTCGCTTATTCTGACTGAAACTAGATTTGCGTGTTTATGCAAAATATCATCGGATGGTCACCTCATTTGTTCGAAGTAAGAATTGCTTGAATATTCATTCTTAGTCAAGATTCGGGTCCATAGCAGTGACTTCGGGAAAGTTCGCGGACCGGAATCGAGTTAAACAAAGCGTAAGACAAAGCGATAATAGACGTAATCAAAGAATCAAATGCCTGTGAATCGACCCGATTGTCAGTTTGGTCTCTGAGTTCCCGTTTCGAACGTCCCCGAAGTCGCCGCTGAGGACCCGATTGTAGGCCTGACTAATCTCAAATAAAAATATATAGAGACAATTGGGTCAATAAAATTGGTAAATTTTGACAGTGGAAAGTCTTTCACTTATTCAAGCCATGAATTAAGACTCAAATGATATGTCGAACAATTCTGATTCGATCGATCGATTGCGACCGAAATGCAATCTATTATCTCAATAAACTAGGAAAAGGATTAGCGAACACCATGTTATTAGTTTGGGCCTAACCTCTGGCTGTAATCTCTTTGAACAAAGAATATAATGAATGAAGAAAGGAAGAGCTGGTCTTGAATTTGTGATTTGTTTATAGCGGAAAATTATATCCGCGATATCATAGGAAGAAATCTATTTTCAAATGAATAAAAAATCTTTTCATGGATTAAAAGATTTCAATTTTCAATTGCCTAAGAATTTGATCCATAAATCGGTTTAAGGAAATTGAATTATATTTGCATATCTCAGGTGAGAATCTCACGAATTTTATTTCTCGACTCAAATTAAATTGAATTCGTAAAGAATATTATTATATCGGACAGTATTTTCTGGTCGATAGTCATATGAGAGAAGAATGCAATTTATTTTTCAGAGGTTTTTCGCGAAACGAATTAAACGTCTTAACGAAAAGCTCTTAAATTCCTAACCGATTCTCGTTTTTCGTTCGTCTATTGATTTCACAGAATATTCTTATCAGTAGTTCTCTATCTGTTCGTAACTCAAACACAAGACAACTATAATAGCAATGAATTCCAAGTTCTTTGAAAGGGTCGACAAGAAATGATTGGTGAATGAGACAGAATATTATGTACCTGTAATTTGAAGCCGGGTCGCGATCGAGACCAAGACTAACAAGATTCGAATGAACGCTTTGATGTATAGCTTGTGATCGATGATTGTTTTATTGAAAAGTTTGATCGACTCTGAGATCACTGCCAATGAATATTGTGATGAATCGCTTGTATCGCACGGTTGGGTGAACTGAAACCGAGAGACAAAAGAAGTGTTACATTTCCTACAATTTGTTTTTGTCACTTAAACAATATGTGAGACCAAAGTCTATGTCTGCGGACGATCTCTTCGACTATTTCTCATTAGATAAATAATATATATCTTTGAGTAAACAATAAAATGTGTTTCTCTAAAGACTAGACAAAAATCACTTGAGATGATCAAGAATTGTGTCTATGGATTGTCAATAATGAGGTGAAAGCACTAAATACATGCACAAAACTTCTATGACTAATCTAGTATTCACTCATTAATTAGATTTATGACTAAAACAGAATCTGATTGGTCGGAGGGATGGATCGATATATGGTATTCTGTTTGAAATCGTGGTCATTCCTTATTTATGTCTTCATCAATAAATAGAGAGCTGTTGTGAATCACATTTTTGTCATTTCATGCAATTTTATAACACATATAACGATATGAGTCTTGTATTAGAGTCTATTGAGTGCACTATTGCTCCAAATATCATGACATTAGAAGACTGAAGACTGAGTACACATGGCTTTGGCTGAACAAGGCTTTGGTGGTGGACTCGGTTGCCAACCGAAACCCCACTCACAGACCCCAACCCGACAATCGTTACTCACATGTTCTGCTCTAATGACGAGTTCAATCACGTAATACTCGGATCGAAAATAAATTTCAATATCTTTTCCTAAACTATAAGTAAAACATAGAATACTTTTTGTCGACAATAGTATCGATGCTTTTCTGTCGATCATTGGATCGACAAAAGGATTCCAATCTATTTATAAACCGTCAAAAAATCAATTTTATTGCCGCTCAGCATATGTTTGACTGCGAACGAGAGCTCAGGCACTCCATTGTGACCGACAAATAGTGGACGGAATTTGAATTTCAAGTGTTATTGCATTAAATAAATAGAAGTAATGGCAATAAAGATGTGGTGTATTTGAATGAAGCGTTTATCGCGATCTCAAACTTAATTGAATACCACATCAAAAATATTATTATTATTATTATTATTATTATTATTTAAATCAAAGCTCAGAGTAATCATCAGTTTTGGCGCAAACGATAACATTATTCCGAGTCATTTGAAGGCATTAGTGAAAGAATTTTAATCAAATATCATATCATTTAGGAATCAATTGTTTTGAGCAATCAATTTGAGTCTCAAATTCATGTTTTATGTAAATTAGAACTTTTGAAGTCTTATCTCGTTTATTGAGAAATATTATTTCGTCCGATTGTCAGCCCTTTTAAGTACTCAACGATTAGAATGAGTGAAAATTTCCGGATTTCATCTCTCAAGTGATAATAGCTTTACTACACTGTCCTCGGGTGAGCCCAGTTTAGAAAATATCCCATGAATTAAAAGAATAGATGAATTATTGTTGACCAGAGGATCAGTGGGTTTCCTTTACGTCCCTCTGGCCATCGAACTGGTCTCACAATGGAATCAATATATCACTTAAACATTATCATTGCTTAAATTAGATATTAAATATTGACTACGATGAAGATGGAACGATGTCGTAGTGGAATATTTTATTCTTATCTATCAGTGAAGTATATAAAAGCTTAAAAATAACTTAAGTTAGCATTTCGTCTAACAATGGGTGAAAATTCAGTGAATCTCAATCCGATTCATAAAATATTTTCAAAGCAATAAATTCAATAAAATAAGAGATTCGACGGAAAATCCGAATAAATCTCATGAAAGAAGAAGAGATAACAAAATATGTTTGCGATTCAACTCAAAAATCATTTCATTTTCACTAAACAACTATAGTCTTAATGTCAAATGTCTTGATCTTCAGCACAAGAAAATCCATCAAATGATTAAATCTAATCCAATTTAACATTTGTTTCAAACATTTTAATTGATTTAAATGTGTTGAACATAATTAGAGTCGACTCAAAATCTATCAAAAGTCGGACTCAATTAGACTCATATCAGGACTTAATTTATTACTTTCAGAGCCATTAATAAACACCAGTTTTTATCGTATTATAAAAGACCATAAAAACAAAAAATTATTAGATTTTGTGAAATCCTATCAAAGGAAATGACTGTTATATTAATGTCTTGTTTAACGATCGGCTCTACGAATGAGTTCCCGAAAGGAGTTCGAGTTCTTCTACCGATGCCATCGATTCTCTGCTCTTTAATGCAATTATTCATAATATAATCCAACGAACAAATAAGTAGTCCTTTAATAGCATACTATATATTGATTGTGAAAATTAATTTTGTTTTCTCCACTTATTTATATTTTAAGCCCTTATGTCTTCATTTGAAATGACCAGAGACTAGAATAGAGTAGTTTTGGGACTTCATTACAAGAATATTCTATTATCACATTTGTCAACAGAATATTCTGGGGTTATAAACAAGGAAGGGTTGATATTCTTGAAAATGTCATTCTAATAAAGGCTGAATCGATACTGAATTTGGTCTCATTTACTGACAAACCTGGTTATCCCACACAAAGGTTTAACTCTCTTATGAAAGGCTTAAAAGCAATTTTAATTTCACAACAGATCTGTCATTAACTGAATGCCAAGTGTTTTAAACAGCGAAACAAAAACAAGAAAACGCCTCTCAATTCAATATAATTGCAATTTCGACTCACTTTTCAATAGGAAAAGAATTTTTCATTAGAATTGAGACAATTTGTGATTAATCTCCGACAGAAATGCAGAACAGAAACTGATCGTCCGATTCCTTCCAAAGCATTCCAAACGGTTTCAAATTGTTTTTGCACTTAATTTAACTTCAATTCAGTTATAATCCGGAAGTTATTTATTGAGCGGAAAATTTCATTTAACTCGTTCTCAAATAATGTTTTTCTGAATGTGAAAAAGAGAAGCAAAAAATGGCAATAATTGTCATATTTTGGTCGTCATATCCATTCACTTGTCTTGAAATGGCGTGCAATAAACTGCTCACTATTTACTTCACTTCTAAGAAGAAGAAAATTTCAAATTTTTGAGTCCACTCTTCATATTTGACACTTCATGTGATTGTGTTATCTCTCAGTTCACAATTCAATTGGATTTCAAATGATTGAAATGTATTTCTGTTTTCTTTCATCACTTCTGCCATTGAATCGATAATATGTTTGTGAGAAGAGTTGTTTCGATCGACTACACTGTAAAATGTGTACCACTATATCAATTGGCGAAACGTTAACAATAAATCCAATAAATAAAATACACAAAAATATGAGTTATTCTACTTTTGGTCGATCGGCCGTTCATCGCCCGGTCCAACAAAAATACATATATCCATCACAACTGCAAACAAATTTCAAATAAAATTTTATCGTAAAACACATCAACAGAAAGGATGAGAGCACTCGTCCTATCGATTGATTGCCAAAAGTTTATGAACTGCTCTTATGCTCTCTCTCTCTCTCTCCCAGTCTCTCTCTCCCAGTCTCTCTCTCCCAGTCTCTCTCTCCCAGTCTCTCTCTCCCAGTCTCTCTCTCCCTCCCTCTCTCCCACTTCTATTACAATGTTTTGCGCGATTGTATTATCGCTGAACTGAGAATAACAATAAATAAAATGGAATATAAGTCAAAAATAGAGATATTATTTGAAAGACAAAGAAAATAAATTCATATTTTGTTCGTATATTTGTCTCAACTCTCGTAAAAGTATATCATTTTGTCGATTGTTGAATGAACTGAGAGATGAGATGACCCGGACTTCGATATATTTGTTGATAAGGCCTTATTATTTGCATCAAAATGATGTGCTTTTGTATGAAAAGTCTAAATTGAAAGCCTATTGACCTCACAAAAGTGTAATGACAACCATATTCATTATGACATTGATAATAAAATGACTTCATTCAAGTCAAAAAGGAGTGCCACTCACAACAAATCTCAGATGACATCGATCTTTTGACAGTTTACTTATACTTTTTGACATGTCTTTAGTTAAGTCTTTACTCTTTATCTCAAATATTCAATTATAGCTAAAAGAGTTGAAGAATAGAGGAATCGGATGGGGAGGAGAGGAAGGGATGGGGAGAGGGATGGAGAGGGAGAGAAAGGGAGGAATCTGTGTTGCAATTTGGAGAAGTGCTGGATTAGTACATTAGGAAATGTATTTGCGGACAGCATTTCAGTGTCAGTGTATTTATTTGGCAAATGTGTTGATCAATATAACAGACATCTTGGCCTCAAAGCGAACTTAATCTTCATATATCTTGTCTTTTATCTCATTTTTGCCATTTCTTACATCACTTATATTTGTTACACAAAAACAGTTGCAATCATAGAATCAGTGATCATCACAATCAGTGCAGACACAGAATATTCGCCAATTATTTAGACTCCATTTGGTTTACATTAAATAGTAAAAGGCATTCACATCTCAGGAATTAAGGCATTACTTGTGCCCAACCGTTGTCTCATTGCTAGTAATGTCACGTTTCGTATGGGCTCTGATTTGGAGATAAAATGCCATTTATTTGTTACCTTTTCTCTATTCAAGCAAAACATCTTTCAAATTGAATGCAAGACAAGACTTCGGGCGACGCAAACACAATGTTTTGTTTATAAACACAATTTTGTCAAACGTTTTCACGAATTTAGTTAAACAATAATGAGATGATTGCTTAGGATTGGCATAAATTGTCTCAACTCTTACCACAACTTTCTATAGGTCTTTATTTTTGCTCCAAGACATCTAAAATGTCTTCGACCAAACATGATGGACATCACATAGTCTCGTCTGATCAATATCTCTACATCTTGGTGAGAGAATGTACTAGTATTTAGGTAAAACAATTATGTGTATAAGGAGTTTAGAAACTGACATTGAAATTAAAACCTCGAGAAAATCCCAAACACTATATATAAACACTATCTTGCTAAAAATAGCCACCTTGAATTATTCAAGATAACATCTGCTAGGTTTTACTCCAGTGTAATTTTCGCTAATCTTAGAGAATAATCCATTCTAAATGACCATGATCTTTGATCGATATAACAATCTATGTCCTTATATTTCGAACAATCTCCTTTGAATTGCCCGATAATAACCCAAATCAATTGATCAATGTCAAAAACAATATCATAATTTGCAATTACCAAACCATATTCAAAACGGGACGACATTTGCTATGTTCTCAACCAATAAACTTCTTAGCGGTCGAGCCTTTGAGCCATGAGATAAAAAACAAGTTTTGAGTTCAGCTTAAGTGAGGATAAAAAACGTGATATTTAAGAGTTAACGGCTTATATCAATTGAAATTTAATGTTTTGAATATAACATGAATTTCATTTCAGTCCTTCGAAAATGTTTGCACAAAATCTCGCTATAAATTCAAAAAGAGTTTCGTTTTCGGGATTTTTTTCTTCTTCTATTATACGGTTTTGAAAACAAATTGATTTAAAGTCTTCGCGAGATTTTCGTCGAGAAAAATGAAGAGAATTTGCAATGAATTACGAATTACTAAAGAGTTTTGTGCAAAAAACGAGAGTAAATTCAAAAACTATAATAACGTATTTCAATATTAGAGCCAAGAATTCAGAGATTTTTATCAAATTCTTTATTAAATTTTTATAATTTTTAAAAAGAATTTGAATAAACCTTTTCATCACATTCTTTGAACAAATTCTGACTTTTCTTACCAAACGATATCTAAATTAATCAAACCTAACATCAGGGATGCGCAAGGGGGGATCAGCCTAAAATTGCCCTAGAAAAATTTTGGACCAAAAATCCCCCTGTGCTCGAAGCTAGAAATCGACCTGCTAGACTTTGTGGGGCTTAGCCTAGACCGGCGCGGAGCCTATAGGGAACCGGATTTAAACTGAATCAAAGCTGAATTTGACTGGATTTAACCACAATTCAGCACAATTAAGCTTATATTAACGTAATTAAGATCGAATTAAGGCTAATTAGCGAAAGAACGGCTCAATTCGGTTATATTGAGCTCTAATTTAACTGGATTGAGCGGCCGAGGCCAATTTCAGGACTTGCGAAAAATCCCCCACATGATACCCCTGGTTGGGCTGAGCTTGCGCATCCCTGCCTATCATTAATTATCGATTTTCTAATATATTAACCTTAATATAGATTTAGTAATCAATTTACAAATTATTAAAATGTCAAAAAACTAAGAAAAAAAGTTAAATTTTTAATATAACCAAAATTGACGGATAAGTTGAACAATATTTTAAGCGTTTATATTAAAAAGTTTTTTACTCGATTTAAAAAATGTTTGGTTCGGATCGCAAATAAAAAACTTTTAATATAAGAATATTTTTTATCTTTGACTCGATATCAACCGTTTGTTTATTCTTTTATCGCTTACTCTTTGCCGACACAAGAAATACATAAGATATAAGTTTTTGGGTTTCTTATGAAGAATTTGAAATTCAAATCCTCTGAAACGCGGGCTTCGAATAACTTATCGCAAAAACCCATTGAATTCAATACAAAGACCTTAATATAAATCCTGTCATCAAATCGGTTATCATTTCTTTGTGCCCTCGCTTTAAGTGTCTCTCTAGTGGTTCACATCTTCATATGGTAATAGTTTAGCTACTATTGGCTCAAAGATCAATATATACCTTGAATTTAACGCAGAAATTAAGGACAAGGATTCACAAAATACTATAACCAGAGATAATGAGAAGTTTTTAACTTAAAATAGTATGAAAATTTAGCTCAATTCAAATTGATCCATCAATTTTTAATATTTGTATTGAGGAAAAGACAATCTCTAATATTTACCATGAAATCGATACACAAAACATAAGAAATGAAAGGATCGAATCTAAAATGGAAATCTATTCCATTTGTTTAAAATTTAATACCATTCAGTATTCGCTTTGAGTTTGACCTTTGATCAAATATAAAATATACAAGTTAATTGCCAAATGATTGGATTTGAAATATTTTTGAATAATATAATCATCGAAAGCAAGAATGGGATCAACAAAATCTATTTGGAAGCTATGGTTACTCTTATTGAGCTATGATATTATTTTCAATCCATTACACCTTTATTAACAACAAAGTTGTTAATACATTATTACTTACTCTCGTTAATGACAAGAGAGTCAGTGAGTCATTGAATCAATAAAATTATATACTTATCTCGATTGAGGACTAAGTAAGAGATGACTTACTTTTATATATTACTAAATCATATCAAAAGACTTTCAGATTATATGCGAAAACGTATTTTTGTAAACATTGAGAAAAGAGTAGTATTTGTAGAAAACTATAAAAACAAATAAAGAATTTTGTTTTTATCCCATTTATGAATTGAAGTTAAGCTTCACTGCAGTATCGGATAGAGTGCAGGAAAGCCATCGTTTCCCCCAAATTATCCCCAATTTCTATCTATTATTCCCCTATTATTCAAAACTTAATGTTAATAACCCGAGGACTGAGCGGTAGTGCACTCACGGAAATTCCATCCGAGACTGCGGTTGAGCTCATGCCTCAACCCATGAGACCTTTTCTTAGACCCATTGGTCTGATTGTGAGTAAAAAACAAAAAACAAAATCGATTTCAGATCTCTTTATCCTCGATTCGAATCAATAGATTATTATTAATATTTAGTTTAAGTATTATTTATAATAAAACTATTGCTTTACGACTGATATACGAGTTTTATCGGTAAATATTGTATTTTCTTCTTTTGCTTATGTCATATATCTAACTGCGAGTCGTTTACTGCTAACTTAGCAGTGCTAAGTAAGATCTGAGCAAACCATAGAAACTCAGATGAAATTCCTACTTATCATAGGATTCCCTCGAGTATTAAGTGAAATGTTCGCACTTAAACAACTGAGAGATATAAATATTGAGCTTTGAAGAAAGCTTTGCCAATGAGGGTCACCGAAGAAATAACAAATTTCCCATTGGTGCGAAAAAGGAACAATGGGTTCTGTCAGTGGGTTATTTTCTCGGTCTCAGCTATGAATTTATCAAATGGATTATATTTTAGTATCAATTTTCATTTTGTTTATCCATTTATTATTAGATTTAATCAAATTAATTAACCATTTGTTATTAGTTTTAATTAGAGTCGGCAGACCTTAACAAATGTTGAATTAAAGGCTAAAATTATAATTAAACTTAAATCCTTTAATAACACAGAGAATTGTATGAAATGTAAGGTAACAATGGGAAGAACTATTGAAATAAACATCATTCCTAAAGAAACCAAAACGAATTTCATTCCTAGAT
>JAQGAJ010001247.1:0-10502 GCA_034689365.1 Liebstadia similis
AAAAATAACGACTGTTTCGAGAAAGAAGTGAAAGGTTTGTTTGCCTGAATTCAATTAATTCTGGTTATATGAAGAAATTGGTCCATAGTTTGTGTGACTACTACTTTAACTCCTAAGAGAAAACTACCTTAAAATTGCATTACATTTAGCAAATGTCTGGCATTCCTTCGGAGGAAAACAGTAGTGAAAAACGACAAAAAAGTTTCAAATTTTGATTTATTTAGTTTGGATTCTCTTCTAATTATTTATTGTAATCAAAAAGTGTTGAAACGACTCAAAGCCTGAAATCTGTTATTTTTCTTTACAAATGAATGAATTATAAATAAATTTCTTATTTAATTAATAAAACAAATATTTGATTAAATACACCATTAAGTTATGTAACAAATAATTGAGTCGTTGTTTGCGTTTAAATGACAAGTCGTTTGTCGGCATATCTTTTGATGCAAAATATAAAGCGAACAACTTTTGGTCTCAGGGGAGGTGTGAGGCATATAATACCGGCTCTTATAATAGGACCTAATTCTGGCGCTTCTCATATCAGGCATAACATAATGGAAATAATAGATTCAAAAAGTTTAGATTCACTTATAGTTTGACATATAGTGTGACAAAATCTAACAATAATGGTATAATACATAACACATATCGCACTTCATATTATCCATAATATTGTTCAATAGAGAGAGTGGTGTCGACTCCTAATGCCATTTCACAATTCACTCCTCTTTTTCTCACTTCTGAATGTCTGGTTGGCCAACAAAATAATCGATTGACGTATAAAATTGTTGCCACTCTTCGCAGTTGTGAGCCGAGGCCCGGCTTTCGGCCAACACCTTCGCCTAAGAAAGGATGCGCTGCGCCATCACAAGCGACTCATCTCTCAGATCATGCCTTTTTCACGTAGATTTGCATTTGAATCGATTGGCACAGACTTGTATGACCAGGTACTCACTCAGAGCCAGTTCAGTACAAATGGTTAGCCATATTCGATGCTCTCTTCCAGTAAATGGACGGACATCTGAGGCTAAGGTTAAGGCTTTGAGGATAATAAACGTAAATTTGATAATACACTAAACGTATTAGTGGTTTATATCCCTCAATAATTTATACCTGGACTCAGTGGACGTTCATAATTAGAACCCGTGGTGTCATTTTGGGAATCGAAACGATGCTATTGTAGTCAATACTTATCTGGCGATCATTTTTCCCCATATTTTGTTCACAGTTTCCTTTGGTATAACTTTTATTTTCAACACTTAATGCATATTTTTAAGGCAACCAAACGATAATCTCTTTTCTGCTCTTTATTCCATTGAAAAGACATTTTTGGTTAAATAGAGGAAAGTTTTGCCCTCTTTTCGATGCTTTTAGGCTGAAGTGAACCAAAGCTCAACTGAACTGAAGTATACTCAGGAGTAATAATAATGTCAGTAATACCTAGTTTTGACGACAAGGCTATGGATTCTTCAGTTACTACAGTTTGGAAATAGTGTTAACTTATTATATCCTCATTTTCAGTATCAATGGTTGAAAAGCTGACCACAAATCCATAATTCATGGCTAACTCATAGCTATTGTTAATATGGTTTCCAATTGTGGCTCATTTTGATTAGTTTTGCCAAAACATTACTTCAAATGTATTATTATTTTTATAAACTATTTATAAGAATAACTGCAAAACATTTGATTTTTTGCCGAACTCTTTATATTTATCGCAAACCAAATGTTTTTCTCGAGAATCGTCTCATTTTTCACTGTTTGTGATCACCAGTTCTTCAGTTGTTTTGATAAGAAACTGTCGGTTTTGAAACGACTCAATGAATTATAGCTTTGGTTATATCCGTTTAATCTGTTTTTTGGGCCCAAAAATAAAAAGCGAATCAAAGATATCATTGAATGTCTAATTATAATTGGAATCAATCAAAAATTCAATTTCCTTTGGACTGATAATCAATTTGATGTGAAAAATATTGATCGCAATCACTATCAGACGCTTCCAATTATCTCCAGTTATTTATTTTGATTCTCCGCTCGAATCCGACGAAATTGATTTCGATATAAATTGCCGAACAAAGAGATAACGATTTTTAAATTGTCGATTAATTCTTTCAGTAAAACAACATTTAATGAGTAATAAAAAATTAATAAATTCATCTCAAACTCTCTCTGATTTGTTATTAATGACTAGTATTTTCACGAAATACGAATTTAAAGTAATTCTTGTTTTTTAATTTCACTTCAAATCTTTTAGTGATTAATAACTTGTTTTTAATAATAATGTTTGCTTTGATAGCATATCATTAGAGGTATTATTAACGTTAACTAACAATAGGTTTAGTGTTAAACGAATAAAATAGTTGTTGAAAAACATATTTAATTAGCGAATAGAATAAGATTTCACTTCATTTTTAACAAAGGCTAAGAAACAATACGAGCGATGCCAGAGATTAGTCGATCGCAAAGAAGTTTAGTTCATATCTCGTCATAAGTTATAATCAATTACCGAAAGACTCGTTTCCAATGAAGTCTCTTCTCGGCTAACATTGTTGTCTGTATTGATAGATGATCTCCGATAGAGTACTCTTAGCCGTCAAACAATTACATAATTTGTTGGATCGATGAATAGGATTACAGTTAGCGTACCCTTCATTAGGCTTTCATTGCATACCTATATGTGATGGCTATATATGCCATCTCTTCATCGGTGGTCTGTGCGGCACAGTTTTGCCGCTCAGTACTGCTCTTCTATTCTCGCGCCGACATAAGGTAGCACTGGTTATGTTGCTTGTATTGGTCGATTGGCATTACCTTATATTGATAATGGTGTGTCAAATATCGTAGTTTATGTTTAGGGTGTCATCAAAGGCCAATTAGTGAGAGTGAAGGCCCGTCGGCCCCATCGGCCCCTCTCTGCCCGTTCGCGCCGTCACTGTCCTCACTATCATCTCTTCTTTCCGCTCCTATCTATAGTTGCGATACCCTTGCGATTCATTGTGCGCTCATTATTAATGTTTGTCTTGGGCTCAGGTCTGAGCACAGGTCTCCTGCACTGGCTTTGAGCGCATTATTTTCACCAACTTTTTCCACGTTATCATTATTTTGTTTCACAGAATTGCAAACACTTTTTATGGCTGTTCTCTCGTTGTGTTGGCTCTTGTGGTCGACTTTTTCTTCTTCATAGCCTGGGGTTAAGGATGTGAATAATAATAAAGAATGAAATGATTTTAACCTAAACTATATGGCGATAATGACTGAGGCGTAGACTCTTATGTAGACTCAAACACTAACTTCAACTCAATAACAATATTAACGCAAAATTGTTATACGCTTTGAGTTAATTACAAATCTTTCGTCTCTTTATTTGTTTTCTCTCTTTCAATAACTCATTTAATAATTGCTTTTAATTTCAATCAATCGTTTAATCGATAACTCATTTGTCAATTCGTTTTGCATTTTATTCGATAGCGATATTAAAATTTTTGGTTCAAAAGATTTATTATTAAAACGAATAAACTTTTATTGCATTGTTTGAAAAATTGAAATATTTTTGTGACGAAACATCTGAACCATAAACTCGAGGCTCAGTCAAGGGGTTAGTCGTTGTCGGAGTATATATCGACTGCCTTTTGAATAATACATTTGCGATGAAACGAATTCTTCAATTCCTCTATCGATGGCATTACTCGTTGTTATATTACACTAGAATTGGTTCATTAAGACCAAGAGTATGATAGAGTGACACAACCGGAGCCTCATTGCAGAGCCAGTGCTGACTCTCTGCCCAATGCCTGAGCGAGTGATCCCTAATTGATTAGATTCAGAACTCTTTGCATTCATCTTCATATGTCTATTGAGTTGATATTTCGATATTTTATAGCTTCAGAGGAATAGATTAAAAACTCTTATTTCAGATGCGATTCATTCATTGAGATCCGATCACAACTCATCTTCTTTTCTCTCATTTCTAATTTCGATTCACTCTTTTTGTGAATCTTTTCGCAGAGAACTGTCTCTCATATGGGTATTACTGTCTCTCCAATGCTCTCCCATTTAATTCTTTTTGCTTTTCTTTTGATCAATCATTTGATGGATTGCTTTTAAATTCTGCTTTTATTTTGTAAAATACTTTTCGGAGTCAGTCTTCACTCGCACTTTGAAATCTAGTGATTGCCTCAAAAGTTACTCGACTTTCAGTTTATATAAGTTTAAAGAAAACTATTTATTCGAAAGGAATTCCACTTTTATTATCAAAAAAAATCAAACGACATATTATTTGAGATCCGAGTCTCGCAATCGTCACTGGCTTTGGGCGAAACGATAAATGAAATGAAATTCTTCTAAACGACAGACCTTTACATACAATTATTCCCATATTATTCTCTCATTGCTTGTAATTCAGACAAATATCACATTCTTTTGCTCAATATTTTCAAATTAATGTGAATTTCGGTTCGGAATCCATGAAATTTAGATTTTAAATCAAAATTGTTTTATTAGATATCACTTAAACCATGTGATGATAATAAAGGTTAGGCTCTAAAAGGTTTCAATTGTAAGGCCATTCCATTTGATCTCTTCTCAAATATCCATTTCAACACTTGATTAACATATAATTGATTACATATTTAACAATATTTAAAACTTATCCTTCGATTCCTTTATTTATGCTCCAACTGTTTAATTAATTAAAGTATTACTAATGACTACCTTATTGTGGGATAAATGATATTCACTTTTAATCAATAGTGAAAATAATTAATACCATTTTGGAGGCGAATCTCATTTGTCGTAATGCAGTGAAACGAGAAATTAGTGAATGAGAGGAAACATTAATGAGAAATGTTTATCCAATTAATATTTAAAATGTTAGTTAAAGCCTATTATGTCTCTCTCTTTTAGGACTCTTTGCCCTCTTTTTCATTTCGGATGAATAACTCTTTTCAATAGCAGTTCTACTTCAGTGTTATTATTATTTTTTAGAGTTTTAAATCTAGATTTTGCTTTCAATACGGTCTTTGAATGCTTGGAAGCAGTGAAACCTACAAATACTTAATAAATCTTTCATAAGTTTGATCGTTAATACTGTTCTGTTTGGCCTAACATTTCATACGATTTGAATATTGTTGAGGAAGATCTCAATTTTGAATATTCAATGACTTATTTAACACCTGGCAAATGGATTCTATTATATTGGGATATGTTTTATGTATTGTATATTCTATTAACAGTTAAATGTCTACATGGGATACAAAACACTACTAACTAGGGTTAAAAAGCGAAAAGCGAGTGAGGGGTGGACTTAATACCTACGCCGGGCCTTTCAGACACTGGGATCGCGACCCCATCTGCGAGACCAGTATTAGTGGCTTTCGTTTGCCTAATACTTACATCAATATTAAATGCATTTCTATTACACATCGCTTCGAATTGCGTTCACAATAAGCAAAACCAATCGGAATATGGGATAAAAAGTGAGTTTTTTACTCAATCAGGCATTGAGTAGCGATAGGAGCGGAGAATCGCTGAGATCTGTAGTGAAATACTAGAAACTGAGGACAATTGGCTGACAGAGCGGTCTCAATGTGTCAACTGATCCGAAGAGATGCGCCTATACTCGAGTCCTCAATAGCTTTCAAATTGTCTAATCAGGCGAAACGCTTAGGGCTTACGTATGTTTGTCGACCAAAACCTAGGATAAAAAGTACACAATATTTTGCATTTCATTTGTGATGTTATTTCAATTGAACAGAAAGAAAGAAAAATTATCGGCCGTTCGAACAATAATGATAAAGACTAGAGCCTCGGCTTTCCAACACATTTTACACTGTTTTGCTTACACTTTCCATTAGCACAGACTCCTTCTCCACTCTCTCCTTCTGTGCCAATCCCTGAACTGCATCACTACTACATCACTACTTTGTTTTACATCTGTTATGCATCAAATTGAAAGCATCTATGAATATATTAAAACTCAATTCTCATTCAATTCTCTCTACTCTACTGTCACTTGAATTGATGGCCAGAGCTGTTTGAAAATTAGTTGCATGTTTACACTGTTTATAAGCCATTTGTTATTTCGTCCAAATACTTGCTATCCATCCAAAAGAGGCTAACATTACGTGCTATTTATCACATATCCAGATAACTCAAGTGAGACCCCGTTCCTCCAATTTTTCAAACGAGAAAAGTCTTTCAAACACTTTTCGTGATAAATAACTTGAAATGCTATCAAATAAATAAATTTTTAGTAGAATTTAAGACTAAAAAGAGAATAGATTTGAAACTGGATTCGACTTAAACTAAAGTGAATCTGGATTTCTCTGATTTGAGGTGAAGAGCGAATCGGAATTATTGGCCATAATATCATTTGAGAGATGAGATGGCAATCCTCGCAAATGTTGGCTCAGAAGTGATGTAATGGAGTGGAGAGTAGAGCACAACCTAATGGAGCAGAGCTTGCATTGGCTGTAATGCCAGTAATGCACTATTATTTCATTCTGTGTTCCATTTACTCGGACTGTTAGCTCGAGATCAGCGTCTGGAAGGTTCAGATGGTGTGCATTGGAAGGGATGGTTCGAATGGAAGGTTGGATTGCCTGTTGCCGCACATGTGAGCACTTGTGATCTGCATTAGTCTTAGTCCTCATCCAAGTGTTGTCTCAATAAATGCACTCTAACTGTAACTCACGTTTAATCTCACTTTTCATTCACCTAATTATGATTCGCACAACAGTTGAAACTTTATTATTAGAGACACATATAGGAGAAGTAGGAAAGAGGGCCGGGATTGGGAATTAGATATCCGTTCACCACATGAGATGTGATGTGAATATGTGGTCAGGAGATAGAGTTGAGCCCTGAGTGTAGCTGAGGTGCGATAAGGACGGCGAACATCAAACGAGGCCTGTCTTCGCACTGGTATTACAAATAACATTTTCATTCTGAATATGTGCTCAGATCTCAAAGCATCACATTTTTAGTTACATCACTCACTCCATCGCTATATCACTCTATTTCTATATCTTTTATCTCTTCAAACGTAATGTGATATTTGATTGCATCGAAAGATTGATCGCAACTCTTATAGAGTCGGAGTGAAAGTGAAAGTTCAGTTCAAATTGAGTTTCACTCTCGTGGGTCAGCTCTAATCATAACTCACTTTAAAGACAACATTAAAATTAAATTATAAAATATCGAACCAAAGCCAACAGTACTTTAGCTCAGCTCTAACTCACGACTCGATTCTCGATTCGCATTTCATATCTCATCACTCGATTCAGATTCTCATCAAAAGTATTTAAATTTATTCGATTGAAACCAATAAATAAATATGTTTTTAAAGTTTCTAAACATTTAAAACATGTGTTTTCAGGTCTCTGCGGCCCAACTCAGGCCCAACTGGACTCTTGAATATAAGACATGAAATTAAGAGCCCATTGATAGTAAAGTTGGGTTAAAATGTCAGATCATATCAAAACATTTTTTCTGTCACTCAATCCATTTAATAATCACTTTTTAAGCCAAGAATTTTCGAATCGTTTATAAATTATTCGTTATTTTAATGAATATCCCAAAAGAAATGTCAGACTTTCCGCAAATTAACGCAATTTTCTTCGTATTTAATGATCAAAATTCAAATGAGTTTAATTAAATAATTAATTGAATGTTGGCTTCAATTTGATTATGGTTTTAGTCTTTTTACTCATTCAATGTTTATTTTGATTAACTTTTTCCTCCAATTTAATCCTTATTTGAATATAATTTTCGGTTTTTATCATTTTTAAACACAGATTAGGAGTAATTATCTATCGATACGAAAACAAATTATGAATACTTTGCTAATAAAAAGAATGACCAAAGAGTGTCATAAATTGAAGCTCAAGATTCAAATGAGCAGGAATTTGGCAGATGTCGAGTCAAACCACAGCCGATGATTACGTCTTTAATTGGCTATAACTTTATGAATGTTTGTTAAAATTAGATTTACTATTCTCGGGGTTATTAATGTTATCACTTTTATTAATGCTTATAAAGATTATATGTTTTGAAATTAAATTTAAAGTCTTTCTCAGAATTTGATGACAATTCTGAAAATGTATTGTATTTTGGTTTTGATTTGAAAGGGTATTCGACTGACACTTGTTTGCAAATCGGAAGCTATTTATGAGATTTACCTCGAAATTCCCACTTTTATGATATATTTGATTAGTTTATTGCGTTTTGCAAAAAGAAGTAACCATGCAAATAAGTTTGCAAATAACAATGTAGATTTATCAATGTTCTTCAATGACAATCTTGTTTATCCTGTTCTTATTTATCCTGTTCAGGGCAATAAGATGCCGATGGTCGGGGGTCCGCACGGAGGGTCTCCCCTGCCGTTTATGATGCCAAACATAGATGCGTTCCCACAGCCACCACCGGCACACATGGGTATACCCCCTGTCCATATCGATCCAAAGACAGGTACGATTACCGGATGGATGGACTTTGACATAAGTAAATATCGCTTAGACTTTAGCCAACATTTATTATTGTCTGACGACTGACTGATTTGGTCCAAGCGTTCAGTACTTGTGAACGTTCAGAAGCCATGCATTACTTCCTCAGTAATCCAAGTGTTCGCAGCTGTGGATCTGTTTTGGCATTGCATGCAATCCTATCAAAACAAGTCTGTTATGGTATTCCAATGGCAGGCCTTCCCTTGCCTTCAATGCCTTCTCCACAGTCATAAACCAAATCATTCAGTCTTTACTTTTCTGTCGACAAAAGCCATACGTTATCTCAAAATGAGTGCCAAAGAGTGCAATCACTGCGATCACTGGCACTCATCTCCTGTGCCACTGATTCCAGTCCTCACTCTTGCAGTTCAACTGCTGTCACCTTTCGTGCAGAGCAGTGGTGTATTGCAAGACATATCACTTGCGAACAGTTGTGCACTCATTGGAACAGAGATTCATGTCTTCAGTAATCGATTCAATCATTGCTTCGATTGGTTTATGTCTTGAAATTAATTATGACTTTAATTATAAATGATTTCATTGCATATAATCGAAGGTCTATTTCATTGTTTTCTATCGCCGATTGATATATAATCAAAATGTCTTAATCGTAGGCATCCCTCGGCCACCGATGTATCCACTTCCAGGTCATGGCCAGTATTCTCATCCAGTATTCCCTGACTTTGCCCAACAATTTCAATGGTAAGTGCGATGAGGAATGCGGCCCATTGTGATCTCCATCCCTTCCATGTCAGGCACACTCCAGCGATGTACCCGATGGCACCGGGTGCGTTCAGAGGTCCATACCCGAGCTTGTCATCAGTGCCAACTTCAAGTTTTTCCGCGTTTCCGCGCACACCACTAATCACACATCCAGCACTTCCAGGTCATCCAGGACTGACCCATTCGGCCCTATTGGCGGCCAACTCTAAGCAACACCAAGACCTGGCGGCTGCAATGGCGGCGGCCTCAGCGGGCTTAGGGAACCATCATTCCCATTCCCATTGTACAGATAATAACAACTCTAATAATAATTCGAAACACTCTTTGCCATCATATCAATCATCGAACCATAATATCGATCAAAAACCATCGCTCAGTCGCGTCAGTAACGGGAGCTCAAGCGGAACCACTGCCAGCAATGGTGGGGCTCGCAGTCCACCCAATTCGACCAATAGTGCCAACCATTCGATGTCATCTCCCGGAACGCCCGAAAGCTTTAACGGAAAGACACCGAAGTCACAGAAAGACAAACCACACGTTAAGAAACCGCTCAACTCTTTTATGCTATATATGAAGGAAATGAGGCCCAAAGTTGTGGCCGAATGTACTCTCAAAGAAAGTGCGGCCATCAATCAAATCCTGGGCCGACGGGTAGGGACGCCATCTCCGTCTGACCTCACCTATCCTTTTGCTAACTGTTTATTATTTCAATCAATTAGTGGCACGCATTGACACGTGAAGAACAAGCTAAATATTATGATATGGCCAGAAAGGAAAGGTATGTCTGGTCTGTGAAACATACTTTCCATTTGCTGTTTCCCAAACTCTCCCCTTAAGTAAACAGAGTTAAAGGCATTAATTATGTTTATTATCTTTAGTGATGTCTTTCCGTCCCATTCGGTCCACAATAAGTCACTTTTGTTTTGAAAACCATTTAAACATTTAATGACTAATTATTATATCTTAAAAAACATTATTTATAGCGATCTGACTCTGATTTTATGGATTATCAGTAATTGAATCCATGGCTGAGTTCTTCCATTTGTTTAGGGCCTCAATAAAAAAGCGATAAAAAATTATGAAAAAGAATATTAACGTTAAAAAACTATTAACGAAGTCATTCATTAATTAATGTCCTAAACGAAGACAATTAAACTAAATTTAAATAAAATCTAATGAAATGAATATATGATTGAAAGGCCATTAATTAGTCCCTCGAAGTGATTCGCAATCATAAGACGTGACTTTCAGTGATTTCTCACGGACTCCGCGGTCAGA
>JAQGAJ010001248.1:0-10502 GCA_034689365.1 Liebstadia similis
AATGATCTCTAATTTTATGATTTCATTTAAAACATTCTTATTTTACAATCAATTGTCAATTATCTTAAGCCACGAGTCAGTCGTTTTATTTACAGGAAGGGCTGAGTTTGTCGTTTCAGTCTTCAAAGTATAGTTAAGGCATTTGTTGTGATTTTATCATCAATTATGATCTTCATGTCAATTGTGTACATATTATTATATTATATTTAAATAAATTATATCGTTATCATTACAAATGTCACAACTGATCCAATTGTGACATTTCCGATCGGCGAAGTGTCATCAACTAAAGTATACCATAACGACCAAGGACTAATGAGCATGGTAGATTGTTTGACGGCATATCAATCACAATCTCAAAGTTGGCACAACTGACGGCAATGACTCAATGATCATCTGATCTCTTGATGATTGAGACATTGTTTAGATTTGTTATGTTCAGTAATTGACTAATCATTGCTAACTATTACTAACCATTACTAATTCATTATATGAAGCACAATATGTTTAAATACAATTGATATTATTGTTAGTCTATCATTACATTGGCATTGATATGGTATGGTATAGATATAGATATAGATTTCTAACTGATCCTCTCAATTGTAAAGAAGCGATTGGAAGTGTTGTCCGAAGAAGTATCAGAAGTACTGTAGCGGTGATTGTGAGAGCCCTCCGGTGGCAGTCTGTGAGTAGATTGAGTGTTGAGTGAGTCTCTCCGTGCTCTCCCAGTGCTCTCCCAGTGCTCCCTCAGAGCTCTCTCTCAGTGTCTGTGAATGTGTTGTTCCTCTCTCTCAATGTGTTTGTAGTGTCAGTGAGTTTGGGATCCTTTGGCAAAATGGCGTCGACTAAGCATTGACTTCACTTTTGGCTAATGATTTGATTATTTAATTTAATTGAATTGATTACTCGAAGCGAGCGATTCGTCAGTAATTCCAACACTTGTTAGTGACCGACCATTACTGGTATGTATTATATTAGTTCTTAGTATCGATTGAGTGATAAAAACAAAGAAATCGACAGTTGAGTCAAACGTTAACGCCTTTAACACAACAAACACTACATTAAGACCGCAATCAAAGTGCCGACCGATCGGCCGTCCGGTCGTCACCGCTGTTCACAAGTGAATCGGTGCTCGATTACCATTTATTACCTTCTAGTTTGTCTTCACATGTGATACCACTCATCATATATATGTTTGAAGCCCGACAACTGGTCAGATGACCAGTAGTTGAAGTATTGTGCCGTCACTTCGGTCACTCTTCGGCGCTATTGCGGTGCTATTGATCCTAACCAGTGAGCGAAGTGGGAGTCGGGTCTCCCCTTAGTTAACTTTCTCCTGCACTCGATGTGAGCTAAAAAATTGTTTTGTTAGTCCTCATAAATGCTTGTCTTAAGCCGTTTTTAGTAGTTATTGATTAGATTTAATTGTTTTGTCGGTAAAGCAAATGATTGATGTTTGCCATAAGTGTTTGATTTGTTTCAACACATGTTGGTTACGATCATTGATTGCCGATCAGCCAAAACAGGCGAGTCTTAAAACATTTCTAACAAATCGGGGGTCAAAGCGGGAACGGGTCTGAAAGGGAATAATTTAGGTGCAAATCGGGTGAAGAGGTGTTAACTAATGGGATGTTTTGGATATAAATTAGTAAAGAATTTACAATAATTTATATCTAGTATTAGACGGCATTCAAATCGCGTGCGTAAAAAGTGGTGAGTCTTTGATGCTCTGACAGCCACAGCCCTTCTATCGATTGTCAGTGCATTCCATTGGCATAACACTGAAACAGATATGAAAAGGGGAAATGGCATCCAAACGAGTGCTGTTCCAGTGTTTGGAGTCAGTAGTCAGTGGCAAATGTGTGCCCAAACCTATGTCTCGCGTCAGTCAGCGGTCATTCGACCGACGCTCCGATCGCTTCATACGATCCCACTCTCTATGATATCTCAATTCAATTAACTCGATATAAATATTTAATCCGATGTTTTTGTGAGTAAACGTTACTCTCAATGACCCTTTGGAGCAGTTCGTGAGGACAAGTGGTTTGGTCTATATTTAACTGACATTCTCTTCCAAATGCTATTTATAGTTCACCTAAATTTCAATCTATCTGTCAAATGCCTAACCATCACAACTCTCGATGACTCGAACCTATTTATCACTCAATCAGTTCCATAATAATTGCAACTCAGTCGACATGGATTACCCGACAATGCGCTCTGTCTTATAGGGTTTGTGGCCACTCATCGCGAGGAAACTGGAATTCAAGTCAACTGACCAGACATGAATGAACTGGATAGTCTTCGACAAGAGGCCGAAACGCTCAAGAATACCATCAGAGTATGTCTTTTGCATTAATTAGTCAATAGCATCTCATTTGAACGACTTTCCTCTTAAACCTGGCAAATATTGCCGGTTAAGACAACTGTTTCCTCGTACCTGTGCTCCAAGAGCTCAGACAATATTCGTATGATGTGCTCCACTCGAGCACGAGTTGGTTGAGCCATGTCTTAGCCAACTTTGACCTATTCCTTTAGGTCTAACACTCAGGGATTTTATAAATTATTTTATGAATGCATTTGTTTTCATCGCTTTAATGAAAGCGTAGAATAAATATTTGAATGATATTACTCTGCGTTGGCGTCCGATATCTAAATTGATTTCTAAATCATTTGATAAGTATATACGACAACCCATTTCCTTATGAATGATCAATCTATTCGATAACCGATCGGCTCAGAAGAGTTCGATCGGTGTTTATCGTTAATTAAATGCTTTAATCTTTACATTGCATTACACGATAGCAATTGAACTCAAATGATGTCAATAAATACTTTCGTTCTCCTGAACTATCGATGATTGAAAACTTGCAAAACTGATGAGTTGATTGCAAGATAGCTAATTGAATTGTAATTGAGCCCATGATAACTCATATATACCTCGAGTATAAGAATCGAATAATAATGAAATTTTTTTCATCTTTCAATATCGAGTATTACCAGTGATTTGATTATCAATTCTTTACTATAAGTATAAGAGATCGGCGATAGACTGGTTGTCCCAATCCCTGCTATCTTCACTATGGCAACAACTGCAGGGCAATGCCTTGACGTCAATCCTCTACAGTCACTAAGTTTTGACGTCAAACGCGATCCAAATTTTTAATTTAATAATATTTATTGGATTATAACAAAATTGAAATTAACTTATGACTGAAAAATTATTGGAATGCAAAACACCCTTTGCGTTCGTACCCATTGTGAACTTATCTAATTCTATTGTGATGTTAAGGATGCGCGAAAGGCGGCCTGTGATACGACTCTGGTTCAGGCGACGGCCAATATGGAACCGGTCGGTCGGATTCAGATGCGGACCAGACGTACACTGCGGGGACATTTGGCCAAAATCTATGCCATGCATTGGGGCTCTGACTCCAGGTATCTCTTGTCATGTGTTGACTCCTTTACTGAATTCAAGTATCGATTTTAGCAGATATTTAGTGTCGGCCTCACAAGACGGCAAACTGATTGTATGGGACGCCTACACCACTAACAAAGTTCACGCCATTCCTCTGCGCTCCAGTTGGGTCATGACCTGTGCATACGCACCGTCGGGCTCTTACGTGGCGTGCGGTGGACTCGACAACATCTGTTCAATCTATAGTCTCAAAACAAGGGAAGGCAATGTCCGGGTCAGTCGAGAACTGCCCGGTCATACCGGTTACCTCTCCTGTTGTCGATTTCTAGATGATAACCAAATAGTCACCAGTTCTGGAGATATGACATGGTTTGGAACAATTATTTTGATTAGCATTCTTTACAACGCTTTGTCCACTTCAGTGCTCTCTGGGATATCGAAACCGGTCAACAGTGCACATCATTCACGGGCCATACCGGCGACGTTATGTCGCTCTCATTATCTCCCGATATGCGTACATTCGTATCCGGCGCTTGTGATGCGTCGGCTAAGGTCTGACTTGACATCTGATTACTGTATCACATCTTCTAATTGATTCCATTCCCCAATCAGTTATGGGATATCAGAGACGGAACGTGCAAACAGACGTTTCCTGGACATGAGTCAGATATAAATGCGGTTACGGTCAGTGATCTCTTGGAAAAGTAACCTCTGCTCATACCTCTCATTCCAGTTCTTTCCGAACGGATACGCTTTCGCCACCGGTTCTGATGACGCGACGTGTCGTCTGTTCGATATACGGGCTGACCAGGAGTTAGCCATGTATTCACACGATAACATTATTTGTGGCATCACTTCCGTTGCATTTTCAAAGAGTGGCCGACTATTACTCGCAGGTTATGATGATTTCAATTGTAATGTCTGGGACTCTATGAAAGCCGAACGCGCCGGTAAGTGACCGCTTGAAGTGATGACTGGTGTGATGGTCTAACCCTACCCTAACCTTACCCGACAGGTGTGTTGGCCGGTCACGACAACCGAGTCAGTTGTTTGGGTGTGACAGAGGACGGTATGGCAGTGGCCACCGGTTCGTGGGATAGTTTCCTGAAGATCTGGAATTAACGGCGATAATCATAATTTAGTCGATTATTGAGGAATTATCCAAATTTCTGATCAAATGTATTGAAGTGAATGTTTTAAAGTGTGTTAACACTACTACATGTGAAAGACTGACAAACACTATAACTATTGCGATATTTCATCGAATTCTAAGCAGATTTCGTTCAGCTCCTCAGTTCTTCAGTTTGTAATCATTGTTAAACTTTCGCCGGATTTCGAAACTTCGAAGCAAACAAAGGACTTGACTTCACTTTTGATGTGATGAGCCTTTAATACGTTCATCCTTTCGGATGTACTCCAAAAGCATTTGAAGCAATTCTTATATTAATATAACTCTTATACCGATAAAAGGCTAAAACAACTAAACTCTAAACTCATTTCATAATAATTGGTTTCTAACAAACAAACGAATCATTGAATCGGACTTTGACTATAAATGTCTATCAGTTGTGTTCGCCTCTCATTGACTCAACATTTACTACAAAACTATAAAACAATTAATTAAATTGTGTTAAAGTCGTCACTTCATCAGCACTTCATTCAGTTATGCTTTGAGTTTATGGTATATATCTATCGAAGACAACAACAAGTGATTCACTGTTAACAACCATTTTAGGAACTCTTTTGCAACTCTACTGCCATTTCAATTGCGACTGACTGTGCACTCAATACGACGTCTGGTCTATTGATCGGCCCTCTTATAGCTCATGATTGTCTCAGTTCTGTGGCGTACACGACCCGCACCCGACACCTGACCAACTAAGACAAGACAGACCGTTGAGCGCATCGACAATTGGCTAATTGGTGGTCGACCTCTATATCATTAAGACTTAAGACAACTGAGAACTAATGTATTGCACAACAGACCAAATGAGACATCAGTTCTCGCGGTTATTCAGACATAAGTTCGTCGATTATGATCCGATTGTGTGGACAAACGACTGATTTTGGAACCAAGTTTTGACGATTACTGCGATCGCTATTATTATTATTACCATTAATATTATTATTATTATTAATAGTTTTTTATTTGGAAACCATTTACGTGCCATTCGTTTATCTAAAGACTTGTCTCATAAACTCATTCGTGAATTTATATTTTCTTTCATTTGATATTAGTTTCGATTCATTTAAAGTATTATTTGTATTCAGACTCGAAGTAAAACCAGAACTGAAAAGACGTTAAATCGATGGCCATTTGTTTTCTAGTCAGTCCTGAGACCCGTTAAAGCACTACTCGTATGCCGACCCCTAACCCGGACCCGCATTCGCGGTCTCTTTGTTTTACGCTTTATTTAACAAAATTCAATTAAAAGTTAGACAAAAAGTAAAGCAAAACATGAATTAATCGGTTGACACAATCGTGTCTTAAGTGCACACAATTTCAATACAAACCGAACAGAAGGAGAGCCGAACCTCCGCTCCGCCGATCCGAACGTGCAAACGATGGACAACTTGTAGTGCATTACTTGTGTGCGTCTATCAGATGATTGTAATTATATTTGTTTATATACCGTAACATTTGATGTGAACTTAACTGCTCTCAAATCGATGTTTACACTTAACTCGCTTTTAATAATTGATTAATAAACTATTTTCGGGTCCATCAGAGCCGACAATTGAGCCCCTGTTGGCCTCTAATGGTCCAGAAATTAGTACTCAATTGATTAGAAGTGAGTTTAGGACTGTTAGGACTACTCTAATGGTCGGTCATGTAGTTAACAAATTAATGTTTTATATCAGTTGCTAATGAACTGCGACTCCGGCCCGACGGCCGTCCAATCCTCCAGACTGAAGTCAGCCCCTCTTCGGCTCTGAAGACATACTTTTCTTACTGAAGACGGCTGTTCGCCGGCGATCACAATTCGATAGCAACTCAATTGAAATAATTGATAACTCATTTAAAAACGATTAAAATTGCATTCAATTCGCAAGACTTCCACGACTTTTATTTATTTTAGATTTTATCTTCGTTTCAGTTCTTAGTTCTTGACTTTTGTTAATACAATTTATTACTTTTCTGTCGACTATTAATAAATTGAAAGCAAAAGAGAAACTTATTATAAACAGAGCTTTAATTCATTCAAAACAATTGACTTCTCTTCAGATGTCTTCACATTTCTCGACGTTTCGATCATTTATCGGATGTTTATTCGACTAAAACCCTAAAAACTCAATGTAAGCGACAAAAACTTAGGGTTCAATAGCCCGACATTACCATCACCATCACCATTACCATCACCATGATGATTCAAAATTAACCATTTAATACTTGCTATCAATCAATTTGCCCTCTTTCGAACATTGTACCATGCTTATTTTCTATTGCCTATCATGTTTTAATACATGTATAAATTTGTGGTAATTGTAAGACAGAAGTTGTTTAGTCAAGAATATCAGATATGGTCTGATCCTCTGTAAAGAGTACTTCACTCCCAATCACTATTTGATGGAAATCTGTTCTTTCAATTAGAGATTCTTTTGGTGATCAATGCTATGGTAATGGAAGGGATCGGATGTTATTGGAAGTGATGTGGGTTTGGATCCCAACCAATGATAACCAAAGGATACGTCTTTGATGTTCGAGTCATGTCTTCATGTCTTCAATAGAATAAACAAATAGACGACAAATGAATGAATGAATCACTAAATCATTGATGAAATGAATTCTTTACTCACTTTTCGGACTAAAGTTTTACTTATTTTACAAATTTTTAGTTTTACTTATATTTATGGCAAACATGACATCAGTTTCGATACAAAAGGTTTGTTTAAATAATATTTTGGTTAAAATTATATTAATTTTAATGTTTTACAGAATTTGAGTTATTGGTCACAACAGTGGCCACCGATGTCACCGACGGCTTCATCCGTTTCAACCGATCGGTCAATACTTATGGACTCAAACTTGAGGTTTGTATTGTCGGTTCTCTTTAGGACCTCTTGAGGTTCGCCACACCCTTTGAACGATGTCTTGACTCGAACCCGGAAACTGTTATCATTATCATTGATAATCTGGAGGTTATTTAATTGACCAAACTTCTTCTGAAAGGTGTTGGGACACCGAGAGAAGTGGAGGGGCGGCGATGTGGCCACCAGTCCTGGAGGCGGTCAAAAAGTGAATTTACTTAAGAAGTTGATCGCAAAACATCGAAATGATAAGAATCTTGTCGTCCTATTTGTCGATAGGTTCGCTAATCTCTTATCTTAAGAGCTTTTAACACAATCGAAGAGATAATATAATTGTTATATAATTTCAGTTATGATGTTATAATCACTTCGTCTTCCGATGAGATCCTCAAACGATTCCTCGCAATGGACGCCAAAATTGTCTTCTCGTCTGAAGAGTTTTGTTGGCCCGACAAGTCTTTGGCCGTAATTATAATTAGACCGATAAATATTATATTTTCTGACCGAATGTAATATTTTCTAATCGCAGTCAAAATACCCGAATTCAGAAGAAAGTGGAAAACGTTATCTCAATTCTGGAGGTAATTAATTATTTAACGAATCGGAACAATATATCGATTGGATTCTTAGGTTTTATTGGATTCGCGCCACAAATATATGAAATGATAAACACATCGGAAATCGATGACTCAGATGACGACCAATTGTTTTATACCAAGATATACATCGATAAATCGTTGCGAGTATTTAACTCGACTTTCTTTTATAATCCAATCACTAAATCATTTCCATCTCAGGAAAAATTAAATATAAAATTGGACCGAAAGGCAAACATCTTTCAGAACCTTAACGGAGCCGTCGGTGACGTCGAGATCCGATTCTCTGAGGATGACTCATACGTCCAAAACACTGCCTTTCAGACCATACCATTGATAATTCACGGCAACGGCGGCAGTAAAGTGAGTATTGGATCAGTTTTCCAAATATTTTGTAACCCTTGGAAACCCTGGAATCTCAGGTCGTTCTCAACTCTTTGGGCAATTACTTATCAAAGTCATGGCACCCAAAGTTTGGCTGCACTTCTTGTGCCGACCAAACAATAAGTTTAGTCAATGTTCCCGATTCTGAATTACCGCTGGTTTTGATCGGATTATTCGTTGAACACAAAACACCATTCTTTGTCGAATTCATTGAACATATCGTTGAACTAAATTATCCAAAATCTCGAATCCATTTATTTATATACAATTCTGAGTCTTATCACTCAAAAAACATCCAAACATTCATCGATCAGTTTCGAGACAAATATCGAGGGATTAATGTGTTTAGTGGCGACAAAAAGGAATGGGAAGCCAGGAATTCAGGCCTGTATTAAAAGAACACAACAAATATGACAAAAGTATGATTGTGTTTGAATTGATTGCAGAGACCAATGTGTCTTGGTCAATTGTGATTACTACCTCTCTGTCGATTCGGACGCAAGACTTACCAATTCAGACACACTTCGACGACTCATTGAACACAACCGGTAACTCAATCTTCGATTCTTTATTCATCTGAAGTGTTTCGCTCTTTAGGACAATCATAGCTCCCCTTCTGGTCCGACCCAATCAGCTCTGGTCCAACTTCTGGGGCGCTCTCTCTTCCGAAGGCTATTATTCCAGATCTCATGACTACATCCAAATCATTAAGAATGAGCGCCGGTATGTCTGACCCTTCACTTATAACTACGGCATAAGAATCGCTGCGGAATTGGATAAGAGATTCAAGTTTTTACTTTTACAACATCTTTAGGCCAATTAGACTCGGGTTCGACAATATTGTGGACATTCGACAAGATTTTTCAATTACTGTCTTTTCGTTAAAATGATAGATAATTATAAATACGGGATATGAATGAAAATACATTTTAAATAATTATTAACAGAAGTCATGGTTTGCATAAATATATGTAATTGACTTTATATTCCGTGAGTGATTGTCAGATAGAAGTGATTTGAGTTTGAAATTTATGAGATATGTTCAAAATCATCGATCACTTTAACATTTGCTACAAAGCATCGAAAGTAATCAACAGAAATAGCAATTTAAAGCTATTAAATCTCTTGAATTATCGTTTTTTAAATTCGAAACATTCTGTTTATAACATCGACGAGAAATAGGTTAGAGTTGATTGTTCTTTGAGTGAAGTGTGCGTTAAGACAATACAATACAACATATGTAACAAATTATATATATAGGTATCGATAGGTATAAAAACCTTTACCCAAATAACAATTAACTTCATATGATATGCACTTTCATCACATTTAATATTTACATTTGGCAACAAATGCCTGAGTATTTGGACTTAATCTGAATGACCAGACATGGAATCAAATGAGTGTTGAGTCGAGGCATTTATTCTTTCTATGTGTTGGTCACTTGTGATGAGCCCATTGTGATCAGAGAAGACAATCGCAATCGCTTTTCACCACTAAAAGTCTGCTTTGAAGTTACGTCTGTCGACCGTATATTTGTTGTTCGCCTAAACCATTAATTCAATCAATAGTAATATGCATTTCAATCACATCAATGAGTTTCTAAAAAATTACAATTAATTTTAATTCAAAACAAACTAATCAAAGCTTGAAATCAATTTTAAACTTTAGGCTAACCCATAATGAAAAGCAAAAGATTTTTTTCTTATGCAAAATGATTCATAAAATAAAGCATTACATAGAAAATAAATTTTGTTATAAATTTCAATTCACTTAAAGTTGATATGTAATGGCATTAAGTATATAACAAGATTTTAGTGACGATGAACTCCTGCATTGAATCTTATATATTATTAATTATTATATCTCTTAAACTTCATTGACTTTCATTTTAGACAATAAGCTTAACTCTACTATATTTAATGTCCTGTTTCTCAATGCAAAGCACAACCAATTTGTTTAATCACATGAAATACTGTTTAATCCCTTAACTCATTAATCATCTCTAATTAACATTGCTTTTGGTGTTTGTTGGAGAGAGAGAGAGAGAGAGAGAGAGAGAGAGAGAGAGA
>JAQGAJ010001249.1:0-10501 GCA_034689365.1 Liebstadia similis
CACTCCAGAGTCAAATCAAAGTTTATTGCATTGGGTTTTAAAATAAGTTTAAAATTTTCGTCAATTAATTTGAGAGTCATTCGCATAAAAGCATTGCAAGACTTAAACCGAAAGACAATCCGATGGGAGGTCTGACTGGATATCACAGAATCTGAATATTAATCGACTAATTATGTAATGAAAGGATTGGCGACAAATGGATTAGTCTATCCATTGTGAGCCTAATCGGGTCTGAAGTGTGTCTGAAGGCTCCGACAATTGATGTCATTCTGTCTGAGTTGATAATGACATCGGACACAAGTCGTGCTGAATGTGCCAAACCGTATGCCTCTCTAGTGTTCGGTCAATTCGGTCTTTCGGCGAATCTGTCGTAAACTCAATATTTACCTTTTCATAGCCAAACATTCTGTATATCTGTTTGTCTTTAAGTTTTGGTATTCAATGAGAGACTTCTCTGTCGGGAATCGCAATAATGTATTGCATTGAAAGACCAGAATATTTATTTACAAATCAATACAAAAGAATTTCTATTTTCTAAAGTGCTTTATCTCAAAAAGTTATTCATATTTCTCAGGGATGGCCAGAAGTGTCGATCCGTACATATGTTTTAGGGCAGTGTTTTATTATTACCGAGACTTTGAACTCGATTTGCATCAGTGTTCGCCTATAATTGTTGCAAAGGTTTGCCTCAAATAAATGAATAGCTCTGAAAATTTTATGGATCGCATCGAATCTTCTCTTCCCTCTGGCGTTCGCTCATATTTCTCGAGTTCACCGATATATTCAACATTTGTTTGCATCACAAATGTATTGAAGACACGAATGATGGCGAGAGGGAGGGAATAGAGAGATGGAGAGACAGACACACAGAGAATGGAGTGATAGAAATACCACTCCATCTCCGAGTAATTAATGAGCCAAATAGTTTGATCAGTTAGAAGACATGCAAGTTTTGTCTGTTTCAATAATGAATATCAATCCATACAAAAGCAAAATGGTTTGATTGCCTGGCGATGGCGATAGGGATGGGAGGGATGGCAGTGATGGTGATGTTGGCGATGCCTTTCATCACATGAAAGTACTTCATTAGAGATAAAACACAAATTTAATTGCATTTAATGCAAAGGAAATTCACTCTTAAGATCTAATATTAATTAAGTTCGTGTAGTCTTTGTTCGTCTGGCAAACTGTCTGTCCATTGTTAGGCCCAATGAATGCCCATTGTGTGTCACTTATCTATTAGGACTGCGACCCAACTCTAATACCTAAAACCTCGGCAAACATTAATTGTCGAATGCGATCGCGAGTCAGACATTAGTTTTGTTTTTATATTCATATCCAAACTGTTGGCCCGAAAACAGTGTTTTAGGTGTGATTTGATTTCCTGAATACGTGCGGCGTCTCTGGTGTGCCATAAGGACTATAACCGATGTCAATTGACTCACGAGCCGACACTTTACTCAATTAACTGACAAATAATTATCGTCGACTCAAATTGAAAAAATCAATTTCCAGACTAAGAGCACGAAAATCTTATTTTAATCATTATTTTTCAGCTAAATTAGTGCTCAAATCGATGAATAGTTTTGTGTTTATTCAAACAGATTTAGTCCTAAATTGTGATGTTTTCTAATGAAATTACTCGATATTGAAATACATTAACGAAAGTATCGTTTAGTCCGTTATTTAAATAAATAATTTCAAATTTAATATAGAAATCAAGTGAAGAAAAACGAGTCAATTAGGGGCCGACTCTGTGTCTGTGCTTTTGACTGTGCTTTCGGAGCCATAGTTAGGACACAAACCGATCGAATCGCGCGAAAATATATTTAGTTTAATGAAGTGTTTGGGGACAACCAATACACTAAACTGCAATTCACAGAAGAGAGATGAGCGGCCGAGAAGAGAGAGAGATGTGTGTCTGAGCGCAGGGATGGCGACGGCCAGAGCCGAGACCTAAACCCAAGCCGTTATCTGAGTGGCAATTGAAAAAGTTTGTTCACTTAAATCCATTAGTTTGATTGAAAATTTTATATATGCAGAGCAACGGCTAAACCCATATCTACTCAAACACTATGTGAAGAGTTTCACGAGAATTACCGCTATATTTGCTTCAGATATGGATATACTCTTAGAATATATTATAAAGAGAATGGAATTTATAGCAGAAGTGACTCTGAATTTTAATATAGTCTAACACTTGAAAAAGTCAAATAACTCGATAGTATTTCTCTTTTAAGACATATGAACATTGCTTTTGTTCGCTCACATAAACCGAGCGAATGTCAAATTCAGTTATGTTTGCTATATATCCGGTTATATTTGTTCAGATAATACACATAAACCAAGAAATACACGACTCAACCATCACTTCTCTGTTCGCATCATTTCAAAAGTCTTGGTTTCGATGCAGTTATAGACTCAAAGCAATTCATATAATATGCAAAATAGGAGAATAAAAGCGACTGAACAGAGAAGACTGAGAGGACAGGGATGTGCATCGAGTCTGCATCACGTCTACTGAATAATTAGCTATTTTATGGATCAATGAGTAGACTCGGTTGCGATCTAAGACAAATATTTGACCAAACACTTTGTCAATATTATAGGGCAATGCTCTGCAATAACTATGACAAGTGTTGGGATGCCTTCCTCTATGGCATCCCTGGCGAAGAACATTGTGAGATAACATTAGTAACAGTGATCAGAGTCTCAACTTTTGAAATGCTAATCTGATTACTGATGTTCAGTGTATTCAGAGCTCTGGTGTTAGATATGTTGCGACAAAAATCGTACAAATTTTTTATGCCTTTCCATGAGAGCCATCAAAACAGTCCATTAGTTTCCATTAGATTTTCCTTAAATATGTTTTACATTGAATTATGAGAGCAATGATAAACAATAGTGTTGTGCACTCGGCCTCCACTCCAGAGATAAATTATCTCTTCTTCGGCTCCAAAACCAGACCCAAACTCAAGAGCTCTTCGATCTCTTCGAAAGTCTTCAATATATCGTTAAATTCGGAAATCCATTTGAATTTGCAAATTGAAAGAAAACGAAAACCAATTCTTAAAACTGTTTATCATTACTCGGGTTTTCAGAGAGAAAATTGCATTTTATTTAATAATTTAAACGAAAGCCTAAATTCAATTCGCATTCAGTTTCTAAGAAATCGATTCATTTTTTTCAAATTATTTGCCCAAAAAATTTTCAAATTGATCGAAACCAATGTTTCCATAGATTTGTTTCGTACGGAAAACGCAAACTAAAAAATAAGAAAAACTTTTTGTTTTCGCTACCAAACAGACCTAAACTTGCAATCGAGACGACAATCGATAAACTCATCATTTTCTTTATCAGAAAACTTCTCTCTTAACGGATAAAACAAATTTATTTTCAAAGTTATATTTGTTTTAAATAAATTTAAGACAAACTTCGAGCACATCCTAGCGTTCGGTCAGAGCACAGGCACTCAGTCTTCGAGCGCAGACCCACTGCGAGCTCAGGTGTAATGAGCCGTTCAATACATTACTGTAACTCATATCAGATTCATTACAGTCTAATGCGTTCAACAATTAATGTTATTTTAATTATTATTACATTTTATAATCGGAAATAAAAATTAATATTTACGCCAATGTCTGACAATCGCGTAATAATTGCAATTAGTGTGGGATTAAAGGGCAGATCAAAACTAATCTTTGCTAAAATGCTAAATAATTCGTGACTGAAAACTAATATTAACAATATTAACAATATTAACATTCTTGTTTTATTATCAAATTTAAATGGCGACCATTAATATGATAATTATTATATTAATTTCTTAATGAGGCAAAAATGGAGGCAACTCTTGCTTAATTAAATTGTTTAATGATCTCGGATACTTTGAGGGCAAACAACAAGAACAAAATCTGTGGCAATCAGTCGGAACAGGTTATCGGATAAATTGATTAATGATGTCAGTTTGCACTATAGATGAGATGATTTGATTAGCAGAATCAATGATTTTGCAAACAATTAGCCGGTCTATCGGTGTTCTATCTCTCCTTTCCCTCTGAGCTCAGGTCAGTCGGTGTCTGACAAACGATGCCATTTATTAATGACTGGCCTAATGAAGCCAAACGGCGAATATATTTGTCAATTCTTGGAACTAATGTACTAATCATCGGACAAAACATGTCTTCTCTTTATTAATGAGACAAATGGTCTGAAATGTCTGTCATATCGGGAATACTTAATTTGACATTCGATACACTACTATATTATGGTATTTGTTGAACATATTATTATATTTAGTACTCGACTAATAAGATAGTTAGCCATCGGTTGAGACTTGACTTAAAGGCATTGACTGCCAAAAGACATGAGATTCGCATCAGAGGTAACACTAATGAGATGTTGGCCTCTCTTCTGCTCCGATCAGTTCAGACTAACTTTCCATTTGAGAGAACACACACCGAGAGAGCACAGAATGAGTGCACAGAATGAACACAAAATACCGATTCCAACCCAAGAAAATACATTTTGGTTTAGTTTTTAGCTTTACGTCCAAAACTAATGAATATATTTTTCTCCGATATTTCTCTTTCACTATAAGATCGGAATCTTAAAGAGGAGTAGAGAAGAAAGTGTGATAAGAAAAGTGTATATAAGTGTAGACTAGAATAAAGTCGAACTCGAATTTGCCATAAGATTTACGCCAAGACTTCTCACGTATTCTCAACTCATAGTAAATGAATCGTTTGAATAGACATAAGATTTTAGCAAATTTTCATCCATCGGTTCAAAGCTATGCTTTCGATACGAAACTATCGATCGATTAGAGTATGAAATGAATGCTATTTTAGTTTCAAGTCTTCCAAGAGATTCAAACCTTTGAACCGATATATCAATTTGTAAGACACACATAAATAGTGGGCTCAAAATCCCCGATAATGTCATATTACTTAAGAGACCAGATCTGGACTTCAATTACCATCCGATTAGATTTGTCTGAAGTAAAGTCAATCATTATTTTTCATAGGCTTTCCATTATTCTTGATTATAATGAAATTGCATTCTCTATCACAATATGTATGTCCTGTGCTATGAAATTGTGTCTAAAGATCGAAACCAAGTCTAATATAATTTGTTGGAAACTAACGGAACTCGGATTCGATAGATAAGTCTTCTACTGAACAAACATTATATGCTTTTTTGTCTCAATTGTAGGCAAATCTGTTCACAACAAACATTTTATTCTCTCGACGGGGGAACTACTGATCGCAAACATTGACATAAGGGATGTGCGCCGGAGATACCGGTGCCAAGTGGCCAACCGATTGACGGCCGAACGGATTGATAGCTCCAACTGGGCTCGCATTGCTCTGACAGGTATAACCAATTTTCCCGTTGTGACCGATAGAGAAAACAATACAACAAACAAAAGTCATATAAATTCTCATTTATTTCATGTTTTCTCAGAATTTATTTGAAAATAATTCTCAAATTTATTTATTATTCAATTGGAATGAGAATAGAAGTGAATGCCCAATGTGTAGCCAATGTTTCCCATTGTAGGAGTGAATCTATTTTTGCTGTAATAGCTATTAATAGCCCTAATAGTGGTCTTAAAGGCAAGAAATGATCGATAGTTTTGATTGTTTTTGATTAATGGCTTTGAATTATATTTATTGAACTGACATATAATCGACAATTGTTTAGATAAGTCACGGGGACTGACCCCTGGGCTCAAATCAAATCTGAGTCCTCAGAGCACAGCACTAATGGCAGACGAAGGCCAGCCGCTGGCCATCTACTGTTCGTTCGACGGCGATCCCCGTCCAGTGTTGGAGTGGTATCAGTCGTCGACAGCATCTGAAACATCATTATCTCATTCCAAGCGATTATTGTCTTCAGACAACTACAAAGTGATGGCAAACATGCTTTTGATAGAAAGCGTTTCGCTTAGAGATAGCACTCGTTTCGTATGTGTGGCCAACAATTCCAGAGCCGAACAGAGATATGAAACACAAGTTTTTGTCAGAAGTGAGTCAACGCTCTAATGAATAGATTAATGAAAGATAACCGAAACGATCGCTAATATTGTCTTCTCTTTCGGACGGACAGCCTCTCTGAGGGCCACCTTATCTGCTTCGACATCGACTCCGAGCCCGGGAGAGAACGTTATCCTTAATTGTAACCTAACGACAATGGACTCGGAGTTCGGTTCGCTTGGCTCTGGTCTCATACTGTCTGTCAAATGGTTCAGAAATATGAAAGCAATACAAATGGATCACAGAATCACTAAAATATCTGAGACTATCATTAATATCCGTTCGTTTCGTTTTACTGATACCGGGATTATTCAGTGTTTCATTCAACTGAAGGCCGGACCCAATCATAATGAATGGCTTCAGTCGGCAATCGTTCTCACGATGGAAGGTATATATAAATGAATCACTGATTGGACTACAAATCAAATCCAGACATTATCTCGTGATCACCACAATAATGAGCATTGAATGCATTGACACAATCATCTCAATTACCCTTTGAAACCAATTGAATCCAGAGATATAGCGATATAACAATCTAGCAATAGATACCCTTCTCTACTCTACTTTATTGCCCATTTCATTATCGATTGTTCGCTAAACAAACAAGTTTTGCGAGAATAGATTTTTTTGCACCATTTTTTTGCATCAATTTATAGTCCATTGTATTCATTATAAGTCGATATTTTGAATTTAGTCTCCCTTTTAGGCCATCGTTACTGACTTTCATTGAGAGATATATTATTAGATATGCTTTAAAGCAAAATAAGGTTTAGTTTAGTCAATATCGAGGAAAAGACTCGTTGGAAGGACCCATAAGAAGGACCGATAGGAAGGACCCATAGAAAGAGACCAAAGCAGCAAATTTAAGGACAGATTTATCTTTTACTGAGTTATTGAAGATATCAATAGAAGTGACACTTTGTTCAATTGATCAGATCAATAGAATCAATGGTAATTGTGATCAATGATAAATTAGCTAAAGTCACAACTGATGGTTGAATTATTCCTAATGGAAAGTTTGATGCATTGCAGAGAAGAGGCCCACATTTACCACTGTCTTCTCGGAGCAGATAAAGATGGTTAACTCGGATCTGGCGCTCAAGTGTGCGGCCGTAGGTCTGCCGCCGCCTCTCATCTCTTGGAGAGTGGACGAGACCGACATATCGAGCATACATAGGGCTCGAGTGCACAGTTTCGCCAAATCCGATCGAATCGGAACCGTTTCTCAGCTCAATATAAGCGCTCTTCGAATGGAGGTTCGACTCATTGCTCGCAATACGAGTGCAGTTCTCAAGCATTTTAAGGACTTTATTGTCGGATCAGTTGATCAATAAATCTATGAAACAAAATAACACTTTTTATATAAAGCTCTCGAATACACACTCTTTTAGACTCTTTTCGTTAAGAAGAGAAAAGTTTACCGTTTTTTCACTAAATTATATTTTTTGCATAAAATGAACAAAATTTTTGAGGAAAACCTATAGGAGTTTGGGTTAAGAGTGAGTGAACCCAAGTTCTGGCAGTTTTTCACAAAAAGCATGAGATATAAGATTGATATTAATGTTTTGCGACCGCATTAGTAGAGAAACCAAACGCCGTTTTAGTCGAACGATAATTGTCTAATAATTTTTATTCGCGAAGGAAACCGGAGTTTACGAATGCATTGCCAGCAACCCATTGGGAACGGTGTCGCACAGGGCCCGCATCAATATAATGGGATCGCTTTACATAAAGCCTATCGGAAACATTACGACGATTGTCGGCCATTCCCTTACCATTAACTGCTCTTTCGCTGGATATCCGATCGACGAAGTCTTCTTCTTGAAGGGTATAATGTCTTATCAATTATGCCAACACCACGACTGTGATCACTAGTGATGATGATTAGGGCCAAGGATGAGGTCAGGGATGAAACCGCTTATCAAATATGAAATTGTGTTCCGACTTATGTCGTGTTTTCGCAGTTTTCTAATTGAAATAAAGTGATTGTTCGCGAGAATCCAATTATCTCTTATGGAGAGTTAGTTAAGACATTTTGGAAGAACAGGAAAATATTTTGTCCACGACATTAGTCATGATTACCCTGGAGAGAGAGAATGGGAGAGAGGATGGAAGGAGAGAACAGGAGAGAGAAAGAGATAGAACGTTACTATTTCTCTCAATCAGAGAGTGTTTGCCCAGAATTAAAACGGTTTGGCTTTTGCACAGGAAATCGACGCTTGCCTTTAGATGAACGCCATTCGGTGCCAGCGATGGGAAAGATTACCATAAATCAGGTCGAGAAGAGTGACGAAGACGTTTACAAATGTGTTGTCTTATCGTTGAGCGGAGAACGAAGGGAACAGACTTTTCATCTGAGAGTAAGCGGTAGGTCTGACCCCTCTCTTAATCGCTCGGTTGGAATACAATTGAATACTTTATTAGAAGAATTTGAACTAAAATTAAGAGAAAGTCATTAAATGAGTTGAGATGTGAAGGCATTTGACTTCAAATGACGATAAATGCCATTCATTTGCTTAACACTTAAATCGGTTTAACAACGAAACAAAACTTCACTAATCATCTGAATATATAATAAATATTTGCTTTACTTTTCTCATCCGAACCTCTTATGAACAGCTGCTCCGGTTATTAGTCCATTCATGTTCTCCGACAACTTGGAGGAAGGCATGAGAAGCTCTGCCGTATGTTCAGTCATATCTGGAGGTCAGACCCGTTCGAGTATTCATTCTTTCCGTTTCTTTATTCATAATTTCATACAAAAACAATTGCTTTTATGATTACATGTCATCAGATCCTCCGATAATCATAAAGTGGTTGAAAGATAGTAAACCATTAGCACAGATCGGCGCTGAAGTACAAGTGATTTCAATTAACGAATTCATATCATCGCTTATTATCTCAAATATATCGCGCTATCATAAGGGGAACTACACGTGTGTCGCCTCTTCTGATGTGTCCACCAGTAACTTCACGGCCTCCATGACCGTGAGGGCCGCACCCATTTGGATGGTCAAACCCGTGGACAGATATGTGATCAGCGGTTCGGCAGTGATCTTCGACTGCCAGACTAGTGGTTATCCCCAACCAGTGATCAGATGGAAATTCATTCGAAACCTGAATCCTCTATTGGGTCCGAACTCAGATGCGATATCCATCCTAAGCAGTCCTCAGATCCATGTCCTGGAAAACGGGTCGCTATCGCTCCGGTCAGTGGAGATGACCAATCAAGGACTATACATATGCGACGCGTCCAACGGCGTGGGCCGACCACAGGAGACCAGTGCCAAACTGTTTGTTCATTCTGTGCCACAATTACGTGTAGAACAGAAGCAAATAATTATAAGAAAGTCATCTCAAACTGAGATCCAGTGCCAGTGCTTGGGCTCAACTCCATTGACTGTTCAATGGCTGAAAAATGGTGTTCCGCTCAATACTATCGATCGGTATATCGTGAGAGAAGAGTTCAAAAGCGGTGAAAAAGTATCTAATATTGTAATAAACAACAGCCAACGCAATGACACCGCAATCTTCACATGTCTGGCAATCAATTCGTTTGGCAGTCAGTCCCAAGACGTCAATCTCCTCGTCCAGGAAGCACCTGATCCTCCGACTGATTTACATCCCATAGAAGTGGCCGCCCGTTCGGTAACGTTGACCTGGACTTTGGGCTACACCGGCAATAGTGCTTTGGTTAAGCATAGCGTTCAGTATAAGAAGAAATCAGGTATGACATGATCTCGAGTGTCGGCTTCCATGAGCTCGCGATGAATATTAAATCTCTCTATTTATTTATTAATAGAGGAGTCGGTGCCGCACAGGGCCTGAGCCTTGAGTGCACTGCACTTCCCAATTGAATTAACAAAATTGCTTAATAAGATTTGAGGCAAGTTTGAGATCATTTATTAATGAAAGTGTTGCGTCTCATCGCTAAGTGACCAATATTACCATTTTAATTAAACCCGTGATCCACTTCACACTAACTGAATTTTACCCAAACTAAAAGTTTTAGTAGTTCTGCAAAATTTAAAATTTTATAAACTAATTAAAACATTTGATTGAAATGGAATTGAAGTGAAATTAAGAGGCAATCAATTAAATTAAAATTATGTCAACGAATGTCTTAAAATCGGGTAACTCTTGGTTCGGATGTTAATCAGCGATAATGTATGCCAAGAGTCGACAAAATTTGTTGAAAATTTCATTTTGGCTTTAATTATGAAACTATTTTATGGCTAATATTTTGTGACAACAAAGAGATTAATCATATATATAGCTATTCGATAGGCGTTTGTCAACACTGTTAACCGATTTTGAAATGCCGTAACTGTTCGTTAGGTTTATGGTTGTGAACAAAATTTTAATGTCGACTAAAATGCATTGATTTTAGCCATAAATTTGCGTTATTATCGATTCGGACGAACGAATCTATGAAACCCATTATTATAAAACATTAGTTC